>KV743534.1:0-20594 GCA_000468175.2 Phytophthora cryptogea
AGGTGTGTGACTAGCTAAAAACGTCTCAATTACGTTGTCATACACTGACGGTAAAGATCCAATCAGCGGAGCAGGTAACTGGTAATCAGGCAAAGGTTCTCCCAACTGAGCAATGCGATTCATCAAACGATGAACCTCACTCAAATGGTCAACCATATTCCCGTTCACATCCAGCTGCAAACGACGTAGTTTTGTCATTTCTTCAACATACTTGAAGTACGTCTTGCCGATATACCGTTGCTTTAGCCGCATCATCACTCGATATGGGGTCGGCTCGTAATGGACTGTTTTCACTATCTTGTCCGTCATGCCGTCGAACAGGCACTCCATCGCACGCCTTGACTCCTTCAACCATTTGAAGTGTTCATCGCCCTTGGACTCTTCAGGTTCAGCGATCTCCTTTTCACAATACTCCCAGAGGTTCTTCCGTTGAAGCTTGAGTGTGATCCGATTCAGCCATACTTCAAAATTATCTCCATCGAACTGAAGACGAGTCTTCTTTTCTTCTTTGTCCTTGTTCTCTGCCATTGTTGTGCTGTTCACTATGAGCTCCCACTAGCGTCTTGGGCTCATAACCTGTTGCGGACAACAGCAAATACACAGAGTAGAAGCTAAAGTGTTGGCAACAACTTACTCAGCAGGCAGCAAGATGCTCCTGTGCGGCACGGTGTATTTCTCGAAGTGGGCGTTCGCCTTCTCTTCGTTTCTATCTGTCTCAACTGGAGTTGGACTATACTACTGGCACTGGCACTTCGTTGGCCTGGACTATAAAGTGTGAACCAGTATTCCGCAACACGCACCATCACGAACATGATGGTGCGACGTTACTCGCAATACAAACAGGAAGTGGTGCTGGCCAAATGGTTCGACAATGAGCTGCTGCAGTACGCGGGGGGCGGCAAGTACAAACTGGCCCACCATTTCGATGTGCATCATGGAGGTTATTTCGTCCGGTTGTCCAGGGGGCTGCTCAAGACGGTGGATGGGAAAACTGAGATCTTTGACACGGTGGCGAACAAGCTTTTGAAGGTCATTCTTGAACAGAATACGACCCCTGTAGATGAGGATTGCGTTCTCCGGAAGAGAGAGGATCAACTGGTGTATGAACCCGTTCCGAAAGAGGACAGAACGAAGGGGTTATACTTCCTGCAGCTCGCTCCGCTTTTGAATTTCACTCGAGAGAGAGGACACTTTATCTGTGGCAAGGTGGGAAGGAGCTTGGCTTTGGGCGAAAAAATCTATAACGAGGGCTTGACAAGTGGTCTAGGGAAGTTTGGTAGAGTCGAGTGTCGATTCTACCTGCCTTTCAAGGACTCGACACCAGAAGATGTTATCGAGGGCGCGGAGAAGAGATTGCTATTCCACCTTTTTAGAATGGGGCTCTCGTTTCCGTTCCGAACCGAAGAAGAGTTTTATCCAGAGATGGTATTGTATCACCCGAGTCACTATGGACTGATCCGAGAGTGCTTTTATTTTGTGGCGG
The DNA here is from genome assembly GCA_000468175.2 of Phytophthora cryptogea. NCBI lineage: Eukaryota > Oomycota > Peronosporomycetes > Peronosporales > Peronosporaceae > Phytophthora > Phytophthora cryptogea. The sequence continues at coordinate 1,484 of KV743534.1, forward strand.
GAGAGTTCAATGATCACATCTGCAGGCCGTTGCCTTAATGCAGTAGTGCAATACTTGTACACCTGACCCGTGTATTTTTTGGGGTTAAAACGCAAAAACTATTTAGCTTTCACATTCCAAATATCTCCAACAAAGAAATCGGTTGTGTTTGTAGTCGTTTGCACGAAAAATCGGCGGCGCAGTACTGTCGATTGCGACTCAGGAGTAGCTGAACTCGGTCAGAGGTATTCGGAAACGCAGCTTTCGCGAGAAGTTCCTGTGAGTTGCAGCCGCAGTTAAACAAAACCTCCACAATGTAAAATGTCTCCGCAGTGAGAAACGTTTTCTCGACCGACTTGGGAGGAACAGCGCCAGTTTTGTCGAGATACTCAACAACAGCAGCAGTGTTGAATATGACAGCGTTTTGAAATGCAACGTACATCACATCGGATGGAATCGAGCCTTTTGAAAACAAGAAGTCCATAGCGCTGACGCCACTGCAGATCGCAGCTTCTGGAAATAATTCACTGATGGCGTCGTCAGTATAACATCCCTTGGGATACAAGAAGTCCAATACTCCAGCTTGGTCACAAAGTCTTGCATGTTTGAGCCCTTTGCACAAAGCTACACCCTCAAAAGCCTCAGGTCAAAAGAAATGTGAAACTTTCTGTCCAAGAACTTGACCATTTCAAGGTGTCCAGCAGCTGCAGCTACTACAAACGCCTCGTCAATTGACGACACGGCCTCGTATCCTTCGACAGAACACAGGAATTCCACGGCCATCATCTGATCATGTCCTGCAGCCTTCACAAACGCCTTATCAAGCGAGGTAGCTTCTTCAAACTCGTCTTTACTCTGAAAAAAAAAAACGCATGATCCCCAGTTAACTTTTGCTAGATGCACGCGCAAACGCCTTGTTAAGTACAGCAGCGTTATACCGTCCATCGTTATAAAATTGCTCAACAAGCTCCAACGGGCCGTGCGCCGCCGCAGTTAAGAGCACTCCATCAAAGTTAGACTCGTCGAAACTCTTATTGCTATACAAATAGTTAACGATGTCCATTTTACCATTTCGAATGGCCACGCAAGCATCCTGTAGCACTCGTCTCATCACGTGCTCTGTGTAATTGCTTTCCACACTCAGTGTTCAGTAATTTCACAATATCGAGGTATCCACATCAATTGCATTCCTGTAGCACTCGCCTCATCATGTGCTCTGTGTAATTGCTTTCCACACTCAGTGTTCAATAATTTCACAATATCGAGGTATCCACGTTCAATTGCATTTACCATTGCATCGTGGTAATCATATAAATCCCCGTCTCTCTTGTTAATGGTAAGCTTGACAACGTGCAGATTTCCGTTGTCAATTGCCCACGGAAGCGATTTAGCGCAATCCCCTTTGTCGCTCAACACCTCAAAAATATCTTGTCGACCAGCATCTAGTGCCAAATTGAGCGGCTGTTCATACCCAAACTCAAACAGGGAAAGGATACACTTTACAGTCTCTAGGTCTCCGCCAGCAACTGCTTTAACCGAGCTTGTTCATACCCCCTTTCTGATCCACCCTTAGATGTTGCCCACCATTCAGCAGCCGCCTGAACCACGTTTACATGACCGGTTTTAGCGGCAAACTCGATACAATCGCAGGCCACATCGTCCATCTTATCGCGAAGTTGAGGAAGTAGTGTGTTGAGCCAATCGACCTGACCGGTGATAGAAGCCTCTGTTGCTGCTGTTTCGATCGACATGGAAAACAGGTCAATCAGCTTCATAACGTGAGGGAGCGAGCGAATTTCAAGTGAAAAAAAAGAAATTCCTCGGAAACGCTTGTATTGGCGGGCAGTATAGCCAGACTATGTGTTTTTGTCAGCTTCTTTTATCTTAAAACCGCTGTGGTTGATGCATTTCGCAATTGTGGCCAAGCTCCAAGAGTAGGTGAGAGTTTGTCTGAAAAATTGTAAAACTCTTGAATCTTTAGCGTATGTCGACGATTCTGCATGCATGCTTGAGAAATACACCCACTCTTGCACAAACACTCGACAACGTAAGCATCTCCAAATTCGGAAGCAACTATAAACTCCGATTCCACCTCCTCCCTAGAGACAGCGCCGATCGAACAGAGGAGCATAATCACGTCGGTAGTGTTGTCTTCAATTGCAGTATTACCAAACGCCCTGTCAACTACAGACGCTGAGACTGGTCCTGTGGTATACATGAACTTCTTGGCACAACTATGGCTCGCAGCACGGTAAAACAAGTACGCTACATACCCAGGAGAGATGACACTCTTCGCGTGCACAAATTTCGTAACGCCCGCTTAATCAATGACAGGTGCATTCTTAGGATCCGTCATCCCACAAACCAAAGCCGAAAAGCACGATTCATCGTATCATCAGAAATGGCGATCCAAGAATGTCACCATCTCCAAGTGACCACCACCAGCTGCGTTCATGAATGCGTCCTCAATTGTAGTCTGTGAAGGATGGTATCCTTCAATTGAGTATATATATTTGACTGTATCCAATCGTCCGAAACGAGCAGCCCCGCTAAAAGCGTGGTCCATACAGTGAGAATCACAGAGCTGGGTAGAGCAAATGAACTCCATCAGCTCCAGTTGCCCTTGGTTTGCTGCAGAAATCAAGAGTTTTTCCATTGTTGACGTCTTCTGTTTTGCCGCATCGAAAAAAACTTACCCAACTCCAAGGCACTGAACGAAGATGGCACCGATAGCACCGATCCAGTTATCGCAGTGTCGAATCCGTTACTCGAGATCAGGTATTTCGCAATTTTCACATTGTCAGTCTCAAGTGCAACGATCAGGGGGCATCCGTTGATGCCTAGATCATCATCCAAGTCGAACAAAGTTTCATCAAATTGTTCCCTCAAAAACTTCACTATCTCGAAATGTCCATTGGAAGTTGCCAGCACCATAGCTCGGTGCATCGCCCACAGGTTGTCCTCAGCAGACACCTTATTCGTGGCCAATGCCATGACCCCTTGAATGTCTCCTTCGCTCGAGGCTTTGAACAGTTTTTGAGGTTTGTAAAAGTCTCTTCGAGCAATTTCCACAAGCGCATCGTTATCTCAATGTCCCGATCGTTTGTTTTTGTACATTTCTTCAAGAAAGCTGCACAATATCTGATTGTTCCCATGGTAGGCATAGCGAAGTGCGTGCCCACACCCCAGCACGAATTTGTGGGCGATTGGGCGGTCGGTCCCACGACTCGAACGCGAGCCGAATCACAGCTCGCTTGCCACGAGCGGCACCGATTTCAGTCACGACTCGAGCGACGTCGTCCATTTCGTCTTCAACTCTGGGTAAAAGCTCCTTTAGCCACCCGTATCAGCAGCTTCCATGACTGCTTCAACAGCGATCATGGCGAAATCATTGATGAGTTCATGACATTTTGGAGGAGACGGATATCGGAGGGGAGCCCGACCCCTTTAAGGCGTTCAAACTCGCGAGGAGCACACGCAGCATCTTCTTCTTCTTCATCGCTGATGTCTTCTTCCCTGTACTTACTCTCCTTCTTCTTTTTTTTCTTCTTCTTCTTCTTCACTGAGATCGTCTTCATCACTGTACTCTTCTTCTTCTTCACTGTAATTGTCTTCACTTTCTTCTTCTTCGTAGTCGCTGTTCTCTTCCCTATAAATAACGAGTTGTACATGTACAGCAACAGCAACTTGGAAAGTGTACCATCTACATCTTATTACGAGTTATGAAATGCAAAACGGCCTGGTCGGCCGTGACATGAGTGAGTAAGCTAGTGAAGCTCGAGTCTCTCTACATCGGAAGGCTAATCTATCTATTACCTGTGCTGGACAGCTTAGGTTGTAAGGTACTGGTCCAAGGACTCGCCTGAGATGTCCTCGATCTGTTTGATCACGCGATGGCACGTCTTCTCCACCTCATCGTTCGTGTCCTCCATGAGCTCAGCCAAGAACGGAATACTCTCCGGCAGCATGGCCAGGAACTCGTCACCAATCACCTGGTAGCACTTCTCCACCGTCACCAACGCCGCTAAACGCACCGGTGCGCAGTCTCCGCGAGACTTCATCAGTACCGCGTAGTGCAGTGGCTTCCACAGTAGGTCGCTCTTAGCCGCCCACGCCAAGTTCGCCAGGCACGACGCCACGGTCTCAAGCACAAACTCGCGCATCGAGGTGTCGTACTGCAGCACGTCCAGCACATCCACCAGCGGCGTGAGTACAACATCGAACCGGTCCTTCTCGATAAAGCCGTCGTTATCGTGTACGAAGCAGCCATCCAGGGCGCGCACCACCGTAGTCAGAAGCAGCGTGTTACGCTCACGATCAGCCTTGGCATCGACAGTAGAAGACGCTCCCAGCTTTGCCTTCTTAGCAGGCGGTTCATCTTCACTAGCGAAAAAATCGTCGTCGTCCTCACTTTCACTGTCCTCGGAGGACCGTGATGGCTTCTGCATCAGCACCTTGCGGCTCTCACGGAGTGCCGACGTCAAGAACTCCAACACGTGAGCGTAGTAAGGTACGAAAATGCCACGCAAGCGTTCCGAAAGCTTCACAACCAGCTTGACGAAGGCGATCTTGCGCGAAATGTCACCAGTCTTGCCAGACGACGCAACGCGAGTCTGTGCCCACTCAGCCAATTTCAGGAACAACGGCTTCAACTGCTTCTCGCTCAACTTCAGAATGAATTGCACCAGGCATTCCAGGACTTCATCCTCGACCGCATCCAGATTCTGGAGCTTTGACGCGTGCACACGGCGAGCGTCAAGCGCCGTGACAAAAAAGCGTGCAAACGAAGGCAAGTGCTTTCGAATAGCCGGCAAATCCAGGTCGTTCACGACCGTACCGACGACTGAGAACAACCGAGTCACACTGGTGTCGCTCTGTAGAGTTAGCACATGTTCATACGCACCAACCAGGTTCGGAAGAAGTTGGCGCAACTCCACGTGATTGCACAAATTCAAGAAGCAGCAGTCCACAGACATCAGCACTTCGGCGTTCGAAGGCGCAGTTGATAGGACGGCTGGTGTCAGGAGTGCGCGGATGATGGACGGCAGGTATGGCCCCAGGAACTGCGGAATCTTGCTCGTAAAAACCTCCAATGAGGTCAACAGGCACTGAAGAACTGCCTTCGTGCCACTAACAGCTCCAGCTGACGAGCAATACTCAATTCCACTAAGCAGGCGAGGGAAGAACTTCGGCAGAAGTGGAAAAACAACCGGACCGACCGCACGGCAGATAGACGACAGACACACGAAAGCACATCCGAACAAGTGCAGTATCATGGGTGGCGAATTCACAATGTCTTGGTCAACGTACTTGACAACAGTCGGAAGAATCTGCTGGAAACGCTTGGTGTGGTCTGCAGCAAAGTTGCGTGCTAAAATGTCAACACTAAGCAGCGCTGTCTGGATATTAACGCTGTTCTCGGATCCGTCAGCGTTCTGAAGGATTGGGTCCAGCTCGTCCAGCATGTCGATAAAGAGCAGAGCTTCACCCGACGTAAGCGAATCGCGCTCCTCCTGAAGACGTTCGTTGAAAAGCTGCATCGCTTTCTTGCGTACCAGGCTGTTATCGTGATGCAGCAACTCACCAATAACCGCAACAAAACCCGGTGTTGACAGAAGCTGTTGAAGCGCGCCGAGAATTTCAATAGATTCAGCAGCCAGCGCAGTCCAGAAACCACTTTCATCGTCGTGAAGAGATTGTTCGCGAGCAACACGACGGAAGTACAGAAGGTCGAGCTGTGCCAACATCAAATACTGATGTTGCAGCACATCAACATCTTCGTCATCATCAACGTGACCACGTTCACTCTCATAGCTGAGGATTTTGTGGTGCAACTCACGTGCGCGCAAGTGTGCAGTCACAAACTTCAGCAAAGTCGCGTTGAATTGGCGAGACAGCGCGTTGGAACCTTGTAAGCGCGCGTCCAGTACAAAGTGTTCGTATTCTACATCATCTTCGTCTTCATCCATCTCATCAGTATCTGTGTCCGCATCTTCAATTACATGCGGCAGCAAGTCACGCGCCATACGAAGGACCATCACGAGAGATGACACTTGTTCCGAGCAGTCAAAACTGAAGCACAGATTGTGAGCAAATTGAATCCGTTCTCGTTGGACATCTAAGTCCTCCACGACGGCAGCCTGCTGCAGTAGCGCAACAGCGCAGTAGGGTAGGAGTTCGCTTCCAAGAGACCTCACAACCACCTCAAACAAAGCTTCACGTTTTCCCTTCGGGATCTGGGTGAACGCATCCACGAAAAGGCCAATGAATCGCTGCGGGGTAATCAATGCACCAATCGTCTGGTTCTTGCCCGCGATGATATACGGTACCACTGCCTTAATGATCGTCTCCAGCACATAAAACGAATACTCGTCCTCATTGCGAATAGATCCAGAACTGATGAAGCTGAGGATTTTGTCCAGCGATGTAAGGACACTAGCCGGGTGAAGGTTCACCAACGAACTGATGAACAGCACAGCCTCGTTGCGCGTCTGGGGAGACGAGGTACGACCCAGACACGTTAGCGTGTGCTTGACGAGTAGCTCGGGCTTCACGTCCGCAAAGACGTGCTTACCCGCCTTTGTCAATCGTTCACTAGCTTGAATAGCCGACGAGGAGCTGACTTCACAGACGCGACGCAAGCAGCTGAACAGCACCTGCAGGATGTATTCTGAGACCACACTCTCGTGCTTTGGGTCGCAAAACAGAGCCAACACATTCGCCAAGCTTGTCAAAAGCTTACTGGTGTCATCATCTTTTTCCGAAGAGCTGGAAGCACTGTCAACCTTGACAACCAGTACTTCGAGAATACAGCTCAGATCCGAGAACGCAACAGGTAAACTGAGTGTATCTTCCAGTAGTTGCACAAAAATGCTGAAGCTGATCGGCAAGGTGTTCAGACACTGGATAAGCTTTGAGGCAACGGCCTCGTCGGCAACGATTAGCAAACGAAGCAGCTTAGCGACAAGCACGTGTCGGGACACATCATCCAGAGCCTCGTAGAAAGTAGTAGTCAGATTTGACAACGTGAAGACTTGTAACTTTCGCAGGTGCGCAACGACACTCTTTTCGGAGCGTACAACAGCAAGCAAGGCATTCAGGTACTCCTTGGAAACGAAAGTTTTTCCTTTCTTCGTGGTCTTGACAGCGACATCCGTATCCAGATAGTGTCCGATAAAGGCGATCAGCAGCTTAACCGTGCCATTGCTAGCACCAGCCGTTGAGCAACCGTCAAGTGCCTGCAGAAAGAAATCAACAGACTGCAGCCACAGCGAGGATTCCTTGACTGGAGCTAGCAAATCGAGAAGCTTCACTGCGATGGACATTTCATCACTGCTCGCAGACGACACAAAGTCCATCACCAACTGATAAAACTCTGAGCTCTCTTCGTGAGTGCTGTAAGTGCCGCAAAGCGCAATAACCGAGTTGGGATCCATAAGGATATCTTGCTTCGCTCTCAAAAAGAACACTGTAGCCTTCTGGAGCACCTTTAATTCCGCTAATTGTGAAGATCGCACAGATTTACCACTCGACAAGACCCACCGATCCAGACAGGCAATCGCAGATTGACGCACTGTCTTGCTAGAATCTGAAAGTGCCACCATGACAACCGGAATAACGTGGACAAGCGGCTTCAGCTCCTCGCTCGACTCGGAATACGAACAACCTTCAAGAACAGCAGAAATAATGTCCAGTGCACGCGTTTTTGCCAAAACCTTCAAAACGCTGGTTGCGGGAACATCCTCTGTAACTAATCGAGCCATTGTAGGTAAAAGTTCGACCTCCAAATCACCATGAAACAGATTCAGCAGGCATTCTTGAATACGAATAAATATGGGGGTCGGCGACTGCAACAGAGTTGAGACACAGGCATCAAACTCATCACGAGATACAGCAAATACGTCGTACGCAACTTCGGACAACTTGGTGGCAACGTGCACAGCATGCGCAATTTGCTCTTCAGTAGCGTTTTTCTCACACACCGACACAAACTCCTTCTTCAGAATAAAGCGGTAAGATTGGTCCAGCGACACAAGTTGTTCCTTCGTCTTCTTTGTCTTCGACTTCTTCAACGTCAGTTGAATACGAGCACTTGAAAGAACTTCAATCAGAAACGAAGTAAATGGCTTTTCAAGAAGATCCGACTTCTGTGACCAACTCAAGCAGTACGGAAGCAATCCCGGGACATCTCCAGCAAGAGTGTGACCAAAGTTTTCCGCCAAATCGCCAATTGTCTTGCTGGATTTCTTGGACGCCTTGGCAGACTTTGTACCAAAGGGGTGGTCGAGAGCGGATATCCAAGTCCACGCTGTGTCAACAGAAATTGCAGCGTTCTTACTCGAATCTCCTTCCGTGATGAGCGAAACAAACTCAGTGAGCAGTTTCTCGTCAACGTCCGATGACGCATTCTTTCGGAAATGCTTCAGAGCAAAATCAGCAATGGCCTCCGCGACCGATGATTGTCCACGGTTTGACCACTTCCGCAGCGCCTGAACAATCGCATTAAGCATTTTCTTTTTTGTGCTCAGGCTCATGACAAGGTCACCCAGAGAGCTAGTAACCATAAAGTTCGCGATTCGCTTGCTGTCGTCCAAAACACGGCGCAGAAGAACATCACCGCTTGTAAGCACCTGATTATCGTCGGTGCCTTCTGTGGCATCATTCATCTTTGCTAGCGAAACCAACGCCTGGTATCGGATGTGTTCAGTAGGGTGATCCAACGCCAAAGCAAGCGATGTGTTCGCGTCTGTGTGAGAAGGCACAAAGTGTGCCGAGTTAGCCACGTTCTCAAACGTCTTGGTGAGGAACGAGTTGAGCTTCTCATCTTCCTCGGACTTTTCACCCTGCTGAGAAAGAAGGCCGTTCACGACGACGTCCACCTTTGTAGCATTCTTTTTGCTCAACGCCACCAGAACCTGTGAAATTGCCTGTACACGTTCATTGTCCATCGAGAACGCCTGATCTTGAGCCTGTGCCACCAATGTCTCCACCAATTCTTCTGTAAACTCATCAGCCACCGAAATGCTCTCAATCAGCGTATTCAGCAGACGTAGGTACTCGTCATCCGTAGACTTCATGTGTTGGGTCAAGAAAATCGTCAGCACCTGCACAAACTTGGCCGACTCGTAGTTGGACGTGGCGTCACGCAGGAAATCCGCTGCATTCTCCATTTGCACTAGGTGCTTGCCAGCGCTGGTCGATAACTTGAACGAGGGCTGGGTCTGCACCAAGAAAATCACGCACAGCAGCGCGTTCATTTGTGCTCCGGCCTGGGCGTGTTTCACCAGCGACTTGACGAGAGCGTCAACCACCTTGTCCGTGAGCGTGGCCTTGGACGCCAGCTTGGTCACGATCATGTACGCGGAGGACTGGAGCTCCGGGAAACTCGTGCTCTTGAGCGCCGAAAGCAGGTGCGGGATGAGCCAGCGCAGCATCTTCTCCGTGACGTTACCCTGCTCGAGCATCTGCAGCACCACGAGCGTGTAGAGCGACGTGAGCTTGGGGTTGCTGGCGCCGATCCGCGTGGCGGCCGCAAAGACGAACTCGATGACGGACGACTCGTCGATGGCGCGCTGCACGAGCGCCGAGCGCAGCAGCGGCGTGCCGTGCGTCTTGACGGCCAGCAGAAACTCCCAGCGCGTGTTGTGAATGTGCAGGATGCGCACCATGCGCACGAACCACGAGCTCTCGTGGTAGGCCACGATGGCGGCCATGACGGCGTCCACGTTGTAGCGGTGCACCTCGTAGCGGCGCACGAGGAACTCGAGCACTTTGTGCGTGGCGCCCAGCAAAAAGTAGGCGCTGAGCGCGTCCAGCAGCTTGTGCAGCGCCGCGTTGAGCTCCGACTCGTCCTGCTTGCTGCTCTGCGCGCGGTGGAAGTGGATGCGCTGGCGGCTAAAGAGCTTGGCCACGCCCGCGTCCTCGTGCAGCTCCTCGAAGCGCGCGTCCAGCTGCTTGAGCTCCAGCAGCCCGTTCCACGCCAAGTTGTATACCGTCTCGTCGTCCAGGCTCGCGGCCTCGCGCTGGTCGTACAGGAACGTGTCGGCGCGGCGCTTGCTGCCGGCGCCGGCCTCGCGCAGCTGCTGCAGCTGACTCGCTAAGGCGCTGCTGGCCATGGCAAGAGTGTGATCTGACGGTCGCGTCCTTGGTCGGGCAAAACCTCTTTTGGGCCAATTGGGTTGACGCCGCTTCGAAAATACTTGGCCTCGGTATGCCCAAGGCAATCAACGGCCGAATGACTGGCGCCGAGCGCCTCGAACCATGTTGTGTGTATAGATGGGACGGCAATAGTATTGACAATATATTGGCGGCTACAAAGTATTGGCGGGGACGACGGTGGGGATGAATATGTACCCGCGTTCATGAAGCGACGTGAGGACGCAATTGGGGGAGGCAGTCGGTCATTAAACTGCGAAAACGGAGCTGGGGCTCGATACCTGGAGGAAGCAGTAGCAGCAAGAGGGGGTCCTTGCAGCAGTGTGTTGGTGAAAACTATCGGCGGAGAGTATCCTAAAGGCAGCTTTTCACGACGACGTTGATGGTTCCGTGCACGGTTGAGAGCAGCTTGGACGAGTGGTTTTGAATCAACCTCCACAACGCACAACAGCTTCAGTCTGTGTTGTCTACGAGTGGGTATTTGTTGTCTACGCCAATAACGCGGACTTTGTGGTCAAACTGACGACTTCTGGTGGTAGTTGTTGTAGCCATCTTTGTCTTTTCCTTTCGCATGGGGCACTACATGTAGCCTTGGCAGCCTACCCTTGACGTCCCAACTTGGGACTCCCAAGCAATGCTGCTCTAAGGATATCTGTTAAACGGTTCTACCCCTACACATCGTTGAAGTACGGAATCCGTTGACGGTCCTCACTCTGGAAGCTGCTCCCCTGTGACGATGAAGGTGTCGGCGATGCGTAGAACCCTGTCGGCAATGGGCAAGACGACGATGACGAGGGCGATGGGGTCCGCAGCTGCCGCATCTGGGTATCCGAGCTTCGTGAAGATCGTGGAGGTGGGGCCTCGAGACGGACTGCAGAACGAGAAGACGCTCGTGTCGACGGCTGACAAGGTCAAGCTCATCAATCTGCTGTCGGACACGGGCTTGTCAGCTATTGAGGCCACGTCCTTCGTGTCCCCCAAGTGGGTCCCGCAGGTGAGCAGTGGAAGTGGAGTGTGGAGGGGGTTGGTGTTGACTTGGAGGTGGTGCACTGCAGATGGCCGACAATTCCGACGTTCTGAAGGCCATCACACGCAAAGCCAGCGTGTCGTACCCCGTTCTGACGCCGAATATCAAGGTGTGTGTGGAGGAGCAGTGAGTTGCTGTGTGGTGGTGTGTTTACGCAGTTTGTGTAGGGATTTGACAGTGCCGTAGCCGCTGGAGCGAAGGAAGTGGCGATTTTTGGAGCTGCGTCGGAAGCTTTCAGCCGTAAGAACATCAACTGCTCGATCGAGGAGAGCCTGGAGCGCTTCCGCCCGGTTTGTGTGAAGGCAGACAGTCTAGGAATCCGTGTCCGTGGGTAAGTTGGGCGATGGGATGGAGAAGTGTCAAAGCTGGGTCCCACTAACCTGCCTTCAACGTGTAGATACGTGTCCTGCGTGCTGGGGTGTCCGTATCAAGGACCCGTGGAGCCTTCAGCTGTCGCTGCGGTTGCTCTGAAAATGCTCGAGATGGGCTGCTACGAAGTGTCTTTGGGCGACACTATTGGTGTTGGCAACCCCGGTACTCTTTCGACGCTCTTTATCTCGATGGAATATGAGTAACAACTAACACGCTTGTGTTGTTATTGCTGCACAGCATCTACCTTGGCGATGCTGCAGGCCACAAAGCAAGTCGTCCCGGTTGAGCGCCTCGCAGTGCACTTCCACAACACCTACGGCCAAGCGTTGTCCAACATTCTGATCGCGCTGCAGGTACGCCAAAACTTCTTGTCCAACTTCAATTATTGCCAGTACCGTTGACTCATACAATACAAATTTCCATGCACAGGAGGGCGTTGCTGTAGTGGACAGCTCCGTTGCGGGTCTCGGTGGCTGTCCCTACGCTAGTGGGGCGTCCGGGAACGTGGCCACTGAGGACGTTTTGTACATGGTGCACGGTCTGGGCATCCAAACGGGCGTCAACCTCCAGAAAGTGATGGCAGCAGGCGAGTTCATCACGGATCTTCTGGGTCATCAATCGCACTCAAAAGTGGCGCTGGCCTTAGGTCGAAAGTCTCCTTCCAGCCGTCTCTAAAATCCACAAGCGGCGTAAGCACATCAACCGAATCGTCGTGGTAATCGCCTTTTCATCCAATAAAAACACGTTGAATGCCCATTTCCACCAATCAACCGCATTTCTTGAATTCACTTCCTCCTAACTTCATGGGCAGCTCCAGCTCCAAGAACAGGCAGCACGCGTCCTCCAGCGCTGGGGCCGACAGCGGAGCGAGCGGCGTGCGGGCGCAGATCACGTCCAAAGACAAGGCCATCCTGGACCTCAAGAACGCCCGCGACCGCCTCAAGAAGTACCAGGCGCGACTGGACATCGAGGCCAATCAACTGCACGACAGCGCCAAGCGACTGCTGCAGGCTGGCAAACGGGACCGCGCCAAGCTGGCGCTGAAGCTCAAGAAGTTCAAGGAGCAGCAGATGCACCAGGCGGACGAGCACTTGATCCAGGTGCTGGGGATGCTGGACACGGTGGAGTGGGAGACGCAGCAGCTGCAGGTGTTCGAAGGGCTCAAGGCCGGCAACTCGATCCTCAACGCCATCCACAAGGTCCGTGGCTGCTCTGCGAGGGTGTTGGCGCTCGGCGACGTTGGGCATTGAACGTCGAGTTCTCGGTTGTGATACTGATGGTTGTGGCGTTGAATATTGCTGCAGGAAATGACCATCGAAGCTGTCGAGGAGCTGATGATGGAGACGGAAGAGGCCCAGGCGACCGCAAATGTGCGTGATGCAACCTGTAGCTGGCTAGTTGTCAGTTGGTCTCATTCTGGTTGTGTGTTGTCTTGCACTGATGCTGTTGACAGGAGATCAGCAGGATCATTGGAGGCAGTTTGACCGTCGAGGACGAAGACGCCGTGCTCAGCGAGCTGGCCGAGATCGAGAAACTGGAAGCGGAATCACTCGCCGCAGCGATACCCGAGGCCCCTATCACTGCACTCGAAGCAGGTGCGAACCAAGTTTTCTACCATGACATCGCCCACGAGAAAACTAATTTTCATTCCTACGCAGCGGATATCTCTGTGGAAGTCACAGCGCCAGAAATCAAAGCCATGTGTCGCGCGGTCAAGACCCAGAAGGAGGCCGTCGCGATTTTAGGGTGACGCAGTACATGTACATTGCAGATTTTGTAGTCGAGCCATATCAGGGACTTCCCTATCACCGAATTGTATCTTTTGCATCATATTTGGTATCTGCGACACCTCAATATTTGTGCTCCATACAAACGCTCACATTAAATTGGTCCATAAAAAGTAACCCACGCTCACGACAGCCTATTCCGACGTCCAGGTCATTCGCCAAACGTCTCGGAGACCACCAAACCTAGCAGTCTCTAACCAGACTCCGTCCTCTCCCGACGCCGGAACGTCTCCATCTCACCCACAACTCGTTCCTCCCAATACGTTTACAGCGCAGTAATTCAACCGACGGATCTCCAACTTTTTCCCGGTTCATGCTGCCCACAACCCCCACGATCGCAGTCCCACATGACTGCGAGTTCTTCACGCCATGGTGCGACCCCGCGTCCTTCTACCTGTACTTGATCATGTCCCTCGTGCTCATCTGTGCAGCAGGAATGATGGCGGGTCTCACCATGGGGCTCTTGTCACTGGATATGCTCAATATGCGCATCTTGGAGATGGAAGGCTCGGACGAAGAGAAGCGATACGCCAAGCAGGTTCTACCGGTTCTTACCAAGCACCATTTGCTACTGGTGACGCTGCTCATTGTCAATGCAAGTGCCAACGAAGCGCTCCCCATTTTCCTCAACAAGTTGGTGCCGGAAGCAGTTTCCATCCTCTTGTCGGTCACGTGCGTGCTGCTCTTTGGAGAGATCATCCCGTCCGCGGTCTTTACCGGTCCGAACCAATTGAAGATTGCAGCCATGTTGTGCCCTTTTGTCAAGGTGTTGATGGCCCTCACGTGCCCCATTGCGTACCCGATCAGCAAAGTGCTCGACATGTGGCTCGGGGATGACCACGACCCGGCGCAGTACAAACGCAAGGAGATCAAGGCGTTGGTGACGCTGCAGCGGGAGAACGACGCGGCCAGGAGGTCGTTTATTGACCACATGCGCCAGTCGCAGCACGTTGAAGGCACGCCCACTCACTCGCACACGGTGACGACGACCATGTCTGCCATTGGAGACAAGCAGCCGTTGCTGACGCCGCACTCGCTGTACGAGGACTCGGCTCAAGGAACGAGACTGCATGTGGATGAAGTAACGATAATCCACGGTGCTCTGGACCTGGCCTCCAAGACGGTTTCGGAGGTCATGATTCCCATGGCCGACGTGTACATGCTGGAACTCGACACGGAGTTGTCTCCGGACATGCTCGCTAGTGTTCTGGCCTCTGGACACAGCCGTATTCCCGTGTATGAGAAGCACAAGTCCAACATTGTGGGTCTGCTTCTCGTCAAGAAGCTCATTGTGTTGGATCCTGATGACCGCCGCCCCATCAGAGATCTCATTTTGCGCAAGCCCATTTTGGTGGGGCCCAAGGAATCATGCTACGCCATCTTGAACGAGTTCCAAAAGGGTCGCTCGCACATTGCTCTCGTCACTGCAGATGTTGACAAAGTGTTGAGTTATTGGCGCTCCGAGGAAGAAATCCCTGAATCTGTCGTGTTCGAGGGCATCGTGACCATCGAAGACGTGATTGAGGAGCTCATTCAGGAGGAAATTGAGGATGAGAGCGACGTGTACGTGCATGATATCGTCGACTACTGGCAAGCTCGTTACCGCAGGGTTGTTAAGGGTACGGGATCGGCCTTTGTAAAAAAGCGTCTCCGTCTTCTAGCCGACCGCGCCCGTCGTCGCGTTAAAAGCCGTCGCTCAAAACAAGCCGCAGAAGCTGCAACTGCTAGCTCCATGAAATCGCCCGGCATACCGCAGCTTGACGCTCCTATAGAGGTTAAAGTGGTTTCCGAGAAGACCCCACTGATCTCGAATCCGTAAGTTAGGTTCAACGGCGCTAGGGAACTTCAACAGCATGAAGACGATGCCTCGTTGCTGTCTGTAGTGCTCGCCATAAACAGTCGTGTTGCAAAACAAACTCGGCTGTATTGTCCTGCAACCTGTTGTTTGAAAACGTGTTATGACACTTCAAATAATTTTCAGCTCCAACGTTTTGGAATACATGTATTAGTAGATGAAAGCGCATTTGCATGGCAACTACTACGCAGTATGATCTACTATAAAGAAAGCGATGCAGGCTCATTCATGTACACGCCGACGGGTGCCCAGCAAATCGAAGTCGCAAATATTGTTGTCGTCAACGACATCTACATGTAGAAGCAGTACAAGTTTTGGGCCACAACTCGTGGGGCATCTCGGCTTCAATGAAAAGACATTGCTAGCGCCTATCGAATACGAGTATCTCGACTTATTGCAGAGTGCTTCTAGCAAAGGTGAGGCTCGCAGTTAAGCAGTGGGTTCTCAAAGCCATGAGCACTGCTCATTTATAACAATCAAATTTCGATTACGACCGACTTGCGATTACGACCGACTTGCCACCCCATCCGAAGTCGAGATCCCAGAGATGAGGTTCTTACTAAGGACACCTTTTAGTAAACCTGAGTAATACGCTTCCCTGTTGTGACGAGGGTCTACCTGGACAGCGCGTGGTAACGAAGAAATTCTTGCTGAGCAACTCTTTGCACCAAGATTTGGTCCCAGCTCATGCACACGATGGAAGGACTCCTTCCTGAAAGCCAGTTGTCGAACTTCCTGTTCGAGCAGCGCACTTTGATCCGCCCCAACAAACGAGCACTCTACAATTGTTCCCGTGAATCACCGAACTACGAAACGTGTCAACCTCCGATGAAGTTCCGTGTTTTCGTTGGGATCGCTGTCACCTACCTCGCCTCCACTCAAGCTTTAAAACTGCAGGTGGAGACGACGCCAACGCCGCAACTCGAAATTCAAGAACAGCAACAGCAGCAGCAACTCCCGATCTCAACTTATACGCCGGAGACACCGACCCCAACACCGGCACTCGAGACTCCTACGCCTACTCCTACTCCGACACCGAAGCCAGCATCGGAAACGCCAACACCTACACCAGCACTGGAAACACCGACGCCAACACCTGTTGCACAAACTCCTGAGCAAGTGAGTGAAGCACCGACACTGGCACCAACACCGACGACCCCATGGGAAGCGAAAACTATTCCTCACAAGGACGTAGTGCCGTTCAAGCAGCCCGAACCTGTCACGATCTCGGAAAAAGCTGGCGTTAAGTTCAAACCTCAGCTCCACATTTCAAACGGCTGCCATTCGTATCCTGCGGTGAACGAAGCCGGAGAGACGAGTGGTGGTCTCAAAGTCACTGGTGCGCCTAGCTCCAAATGCAAGGGCTCAGGGTGGGGCTCGCAGGTTTACGGTCGCTCGACCTGGTACAGCGATGTCTGGGCCATTATGTACTCATGGTACTTCCCCAAAGACTCACCTTCATCAAAATTTGGACACCGTCATGACTGGGAGCACGTCATCGTGTGGATAGACAACCCCGATGTGGCAGAGCCCAAGATCCTGGCTGTCACGCCGTCGGCGCATAGTGGCTATTCCGCTCAAGTCCCCCCAGACGCCGACAAGGTCGACGGTACCAGCGTCATGGTCAACTATGAAAGCAAGTGGCCGGTCAACCACGCACTCGGAAGCACGACCAAGGGCGGTGACTACCAGGACCTCATCATGTGGGACCAAATGACCGACTTGGCTCGGAAAGCCCTAAACGACACGAAATTCGGCGCTGCCAACGTACCGATGAACGACTACAACTTCCTCAAGAAACTCGGCAAGGCCTGGCCGTTTGCGAAGTAGACCTTTAGAGATCAAAGTCATCTGTCTAGCATTTTGCTTCGTATCACTCTAGCATTTTCAGAGTTTTCACGCTCCGCCATAGTAACACGAAGATGCTACGAGTACAGATCTGTAGTTACCCTCCCCACACACACTCCAAAGTAATGGATTTCGGGATGAACAGAGTAACGCTCGTCGCCATCTTTGTGAAGGTTCTGTTCAAATTATGTGACGAAACCCCCAAAGTAATTCCTCTCGTACACATTCTATCGGTTTATCATCGAGCTCAGCCTCACCCTCAGGATGGAATACGTAAAATATTCAAGAAGTGACATTACATGAGCACATGAAATAATAGGAATCGTCCTGTCTTGAAACGAAATGCCCACTTCTGACTTGATGAGCAAGTTGTAGAGCTGAAGCGCCATCGTAAATACTGTAACATGAAGAATTATTTAGTCAGCTAATCGTTTTGTTGCGTGGATATTTTTCTACTGGTAACGATGCCTCCTCGTTTTAAGAAAATTAAATCCTACAACATCGCAGGGGTTAAACACTGAACTACATTCGTTCTTTGTTTGTCCGTCATTGGAACTGATGTACCAGCATTCGTACTATCATACGCAATAGAGCCTTTGAATCGAATTGACATAAGTATTATTTTTTCACAGTTCCAACACCTGCACAAGATGAAAAAGAAAAATACTTAAAAGTCTGTAGCGGGTATCGCCGGATATTCTGTTGCACCTCGCATGAAAACCGTGGAGCTACATCCCTGAATAAAAATTCGCCCCCAATCTAACGAGTCCAAAAACGAAATATTTCAGAATACGTGTACAGTACAAGTGCTGGTAACACTCATTGTTTCAACCATCCCGGTTGCATTCACATACACCACGACAGACCAGTGCAGCGAAATACCTCTCTGTTGTCAGGAACATCTCCGCGGCATTTGCATTAAACTGCTTCGATTCATGAAGGAAACATCCTTTCCCCCCAATCGATTAGTACGTTGTTTTGGATTCGTTGGAAAAAATGGGATAACACCGTGATAATTGCACAAAATCTAGTGCCACGGAGGGTGATATGTTAGTTTTGATATGTTAGTTTTAAGAAGAATGTTTTAAATTTTCTTACCTTCACTTGTTTTAGACGTTAAACACTGGCGAAATCTGAACGGTGCCACACTTTTTCAGCAGCGAGCAACAATTGCCACGAATGAATTGACAAATAAACACAAGGACGGGATAGTAGATATAGATATTCGATGTGCTGGAGGCAGTGGGGACATCAATTTTTAAGCGGTGGAAGGTTTTGATCATTTGCCACTGGGACATCAATTTTTAAGCGGTGGAAGGTTTTGATCATTTGCCACACGTGCGTTCTCAATTTAGTCGGGGCAATTGAGCGAGTCCAGTTATCCATAATAACCATAATAGCCTCGTATTACGAGTTCAGCTGTGCGTGCAAAGAGTAAATGAATGTCGTGCCCGTCGATCCGGTTTACCAAGTGTCAAAAAGTGTGGCCCGGAAAACTGATGTACCTGTTGCTTTACACGGAAACACCTGCGGAGTCCGGCTAGCGATTCAATTGCCGATCTTTCGTCAGATGGGGTGCTGCGCACGGGCTTGTTGGTACAGTAAATTGAGTCTCAGTTACGATGTGAGATATAATAATAACAGAGTATCTTGTCATCCTCAGGGGATTATTAATTTTATTGTATTACAATAGGAAGACTTGGCGTTCTGCATCTGCGCATCTCGTCGATTCCCACTAATCTAAATTGATATGAGAAACGAAAATTAAAACATATCGTCAATTGTCCCATCGGGTCTGGGCATGTATTGCTCTGCGAGTAATACTGTAGCCACAAAGCAGACGCAAATGGGAGAGTTACGCTACACTTGAGTTTGTACACATGCTATCGACCACCAGGATTATTATCTCGAGTTTCTTGAAGTAGAACCCCTCAGATACACTTTATCAATGTACATGTTGTGATGGGGGTCTTGTATTTCATTCTCCACCCCCACCCACCGACGCATATACCACAAGGCAATGCAGTGACAACATGCAACTGGAGAATGAATCAAAAAAGGGTAAACTTTGGCAACCAAACGACGTCG
>KV743536.1:602-12383 GCA_000468175.2 Phytophthora cryptogea
TTCAACAGTGAGGACAATACGTTCCTTGAGTTGGGTACAACTAGCAGACAGATAGAAGCTAAACTGGCGCTGCTGCGAGCCAGGGTGCAAGAAATGCACAAGTGAGTGCAGTTGGCAAGATCGGAACAAACAAGATGAAATCAGAAAATGCAGAGAGGAGCCAGAGTGGCAAACTTTGACATTGGTGACTACGTGTTGCGGTCCCGGGTGGATCAAAAACACAATGACAAGCTTCTAGTTACATGGATAGGCCCGTATCAGATTTTTGGTGCGGACGAACACTCTTTCCGCGTGCAGCACCTTGTGACTGGCGCGGAGGCAGACGTACATGCCTCACGCCTCAAGTTCTACGCGGATGCATCTTTTGAAGTGACAGAGGAGGTCCATGAGCACGCGGCTGCTCAAGGAATTATCCTAACGGTTGCTGAGCTGAAAAGGCACCGGTGGAACTCGACAAAGAGATGTTACGAGATACTGGTAGGGTGGAAGGGTTTGGAACCAATTGAGGACTCCTGGGAGTCTCTCAATTCACTATACAAGGATATCCCAGTGATGGTGAAGCAGTACGTGGCCGCCACAAGCGAAGTGCAACTACATGTAACGTTGGAGCAACCCTAGGATTTCAACTATGTCACTGGTACAGTGTATCAGGTTATTGATACATTCGTGCAACATTGTTAACAAATCCAAGGGAAGGCCATTTCGATGCGCGTGGTCAAGTCTTGGTGGGGCGGTGTAGTGGGGCGACGGTCTTCACGACCTGGCCACGCACCGGGCTGGCGACCGAGGACGGTCCCAGCTGAGGCTGGTGTTGAATAAGACTCAGAGGTTGGTAGGCTCTAGAATGATAGCTACTTAACGCAGTGTAGGTACCGGTATCTGACGAGGGTACTGCCAGCCTCAATCTGGAATTTGCAGACTACAATACAAGCAAGAGTTCTCAGGAAGCACCAGCTTCCCTAGTGAGTGTGTTCATTCGGATCCCACTACACTTTAACACTCCGCCATCCACGTCGTGTTGCACACGGTTGGAAGCTGAGCAGGACACGAATCCATTGTCCTGCCCCGAGTGGTCTAGGGTGAGCGGAGCTTGTACTTTTTGCGAGTGGCAACAAGAGCCTTTTCTGGTTAATCGTGTTGTGGCCGTCTTTACTACAGGCGCGTGAAGTCGAAGCCAAAGATGATGACWGTTATGATGCGCTTGAAACGAGTACAGACAAGATAAAACCTTGTTTTTGAAGGCATTTTTGGAGCTCGATCGCTTGTGAACGCTGCTTTATCCCGTGTAGCAACACAACAAGTCCCACATGAACAGGTCGTTGAGAATATTCCCATGTTCCGACAGCAATGCGACGGAGCGGAATAAGAGGCCCCTTGAGACGTAAACAACCTGGAAGCGGCCCTAAGACCGCAACGCCTTGTGTAAAGCAATAGCCGGTGCCTAGAGCTCAAATCTCGCACGCAACCTCGCCTGCTTCAGCACCGCCAGACTCGGTGGCCAGCGGTGCGCTAACTTATGCAGAAAGCTCGCTGGTCCTCTCGAGCAGGACTCTTGCTGCAACAACATCTGCCTTGCGCCTTCAACCCATTTCTGACCATTTGCTGACTTGAGGCCGGAAATGGGTTGACCGCCGGCTCTGTGTGACGAACACCGAAACGGCAATGTGCACGACTGGCAAATTAGCCCAAAAATGGCCATGATGTAATAGGGCGTTCTCTAGGCTGTCCTCGCATTGCCGGGTGGGCAGGAAGGAATGTGACCGCAGCCATTTCGAGTCAAGAATTCACATCCTTTGGTATTGTATGAATCGATTTAGCTAGCATTGTAGCGCGTTGCTGTAAATATGCACGTGGGCAAAGTGGATCGATGCCCTACAATTGCTGCCTTTAGCCCCACAGAACCGGCGCATACTCAATAAAAGCCTCGCTGACAACGAGTGGCTGCGTCGTCGCGTAGTCCAGAGTCTGGACCAGACTGGAAACGAGCTTGTCCTCGACTGCAAAGTGAGGTGGAGGGTCGCTTAGATACGGGTGGGGCAGACCGATCCCCGCAGAGACGCCTAGATGCTTGAAGCACAAGGTGCCGGGGCTCACTATCGGTTGTGTGTACGGTGGTGCGCCCGTGCAAGTGGTGCTAACACTCCTATAGACCACATCTGGCTCATACCGGGTGTCGTCTTCTACTGTGGCCGTGACGCTCTTCACTCGCAGTTCCTCCTGTTTCACGTGAGGCAATTGCTCGATTTTCACTGACGGAGCTGCGTATTGTATGGCGGTCTTCATGGACACCGGATACCGGCTGAGCGGCGACGAGCCCAACGAGATGCAACCGTCTGGGCTGACGCTGACCTCGTATATGAGGGAGCCCACCGCTGGGTTTCGACGCAGACGCTTGTTCCACCGTTTGAGCTTTTGGCGCAGTTTCTGGCCGTGAGTCATGGCCTGCCGCGTCGACTTGGTGCCGATGAACTCTGCGATGATTGTCCATGGGCCCTGCGGGTACTGCATCAGTGCCATCCAGAAGAGCTGAGACTCCTCTGCTGCCCAGCCCTTGTCTGTCGAGGACGTCGCTGGCAGGTAGTGCAGCACCTGGCGCACAGAAAGCAGCTCCTTCATCACTTCAGGGGAGATCATGGGTGTGTGGTGTGCTTGGCAAAATGTCGAATGACGAATCACCGAGGCAAAACGTCTGGTGCAGATCTGCATGGGAGGAGCCACAAGTATGGTTAAGTCGTTGCTTGTGTTCACGGGGGCGAAATCGCTGGAAGATATCACTGTCCACGCTTCGAAGACTACTTGTGTGGACTGCAGCCAGCCTGTCTAGCTGTGGCGGAGCTCATTCGGGCAGGTCAAAGCCCAGCGCGAATCTGTGAATCACGAGCACCATGGACAACGCCCCCACGCTGCGAGTCATACATGGCGTTTTGGCCGGAAGAGGTCGGTTTTCATTTCAGCGGTCGAGTAAGATCGCGGCGAACCCAGAACTGGACACCTGTACCACCGACCTGCTCGAGCGAGAAGTGAGTGATCGTGCCGCTTTTGCGGGCAATCGAGTGCAGGTCGTGAACGGGTCTGTGGCCACGAATGTTTTCGAGGAAGCCTTGCGATCTGAGTCACGCCAGCGCAACCGTTGTGACGACTGTGCCTACCAGCTAAAGGAAAGTACACGTACACAAACTAGTATCCGGTAGCAGTGCTACTAGCACGGTGCTAGCAGTGCCAGCCTAGCACCACGTTTCCATTTGGAGCAAAAGTTTTGAGGCCATTGTTCCGTCTTGAAATTAAGTACCGGTAGCGCAAGCGCACCCCTCAGAAAAACATCCAGCAGGATCTTCAAAGCTACCGGTAGTCGAGCATGGCATCGGTTCAAGGCAGCACTGGACAACCAAGTAATGGCTGTCGTATTGTTTGGTAGTGTGCTGCGTTACGGCACCGGAAATCAACGAGAACGTGTAATCAACGCGCGAGGCTGTCCGTGTCTGCCTGCCAAAAGTCTAACGTCAGCGTTCAGGCAGCCAGGAAGTGTTGAGCCAAGTCGCGAATGGAACGACGCCATAGGACACAAGTCTTTGCCCGGCCGGACATGTCGGCATATGTTATATTTCTTTGTAACAACTCATAACGGCAAATACCATAGACTTGTTTCAGCACCTAGCAACTAGGCGCCTTACTCTCGCCAGTATAGTCACTCCACAGAGCGTCTGCTAATAACTCGTCGAGCAAATTTTGGTCAGGAATAGGAGCTTCGCGAATCGGGTACAACGTGATGTCAGGATTGTTTTGTTTCGACTCGCCTAAATCGATTGGGGCAGCAGGGAGGCCGGAATTAACTGCTGGCGGTTGTATATCAAACAACATTTGCAAGTGCGGCGACGCGTATTCCGATTCCCCACAGACACTTAAACTTGCTCCTTGGCGTCTTGCTTGCATCGCCTCAGAAGTAGTGCGATGATTGAATTGCTCGTTCTCCTGGTGGAGTCTCCTGTGTTGGACATCTTCGGAGACATAATCGGAACTTTCATCTTGGCACATTAGCCGTTGAGGTGCTGAGTGCACGGTTTTGGATGAAAAGCCAGGGTCATGCAACCCCACTGGCGGAGGGGGTGACACCGCGATACTACTCTCGGTCGTGTTCACGACTGAGGTTGTGACGACTCCGTCCATCAGGATCCGTGCTGTCGGGTTACCATGGAGACGCGTCACCCAGCGCTTGAACTTTTGCCGCAGTTTTTGGCCGTGTGTCATTGCCTGACGAGTCGATTTGGTACCGATAAACTCAGCGATCGCCGTCCAGGGCCCTCTTGGGAAGCGGTCGAGGGCCAACCAAAAGATTTGTCGCTCGTGTGGTGTCCAGCCGTATTCAGTCGAGGGCGACACTGGTAGATAGTGCAGCACCCGTCGCACAGACATCAGTTCGTCGTGAACTTTCTTGGAGATCATAGCTTGGGAGTGATGCACGTGGTAAATTGGCAAGTAAGGCAAGGTCACGTCGGATGACTTTTTGACAAGCAAATTGGATCGAGAATCCGACTCAAAATTTCTGTTTTCGCCATTATCACAAAATCCAACCTTTGGGTCCGGACACATTTTGGAGGTGCTGCGTGTTAGCAATAGCACAAACTCAGCTTTGCAGGCTCAAACTTACATATTTATATCGAGGGTGAGAGTAGTTTGAACCGATACTGGGTCGGTGAAGGGTACGATAGAAAGTTGATAAGCGTTCGAGTGACACATACAGCCACTTCCCACAGCGCAAGTCATTCAAACCAGTCGTTTCATTGAGTCTGATTAGTATCCGGTTTCATACGGAGCTCGCATTCTCTATGATTGACTCTGGCAACGAACGCACGAACAGCACGTGTACTACGGTCTCACTTCATTGACACCTCACCGACCTGCCCGATTGTCTTGCAAGCTACTTGGAAGGTGTCCGAGCGCCGCTACGTACCTATTACACAGTGCAAGAACTCCCAAGCATCGCGAAACCCCTGCAGCTCAAGACCGACATTGGTATTGAGTTAGCCAATTACTACACTGGTGACCTCAATTCGTTGGCAACCTGGTACTTCAGGTAGTGGGCCCAAACACTTCGTATCATTCAACTCAGGGCTCGAATTAGGTATTGCCAGCAAGCTAAGTACAGTATGAACTCAACTCGGAGCCAGATGCACTTCAACTCGTCCGATACATTACTTGCCTTTCTTTAGAAACCGGACAGAAATGTGTACCTCTATTCTTCGTTAAGTTTAGGATATGTGTTTATTCTGTGTAAGCCACCGAATCCATTAATTTAAACGGGAAGATACGATGACACTTCAACTTTGTGACCGTCACTCACCACTTGCAGGATACTTTTGACAGGCGCCGCTAACGGTTGGAGCTCGAAACAACAATACAACAACACAGACCGACGCCCTGAAAAAGGAAGTCGATACTCATGTGATTGGTCTCCCGTTGTTGCGACCATTGCAATTGTTTGTGAACGAACACCCCCACAAGTACGCTCTAAGGCTCAATATTCACCATTTTGTAATTGAGTGTAGTTAGTTGGTTCATGTAGGACAACCGTTACCTCGGATCCACGTCACAGTACGCAATTGAAGACGATAGCTTTAAATGCAAAACGACACTACAGCTAGGCAGGGGAACGACTTCGTTGCCAGTTCTTGGGCGTGAAGCTTGCAAGGGTGCTGATCGAATCAAACCATGTTCGGGTTGTTGTGGTGGCTCAGCTCGTTGAGTTCGTCGTCGGAAAGAATTTCAAGTAGATCGTCTAGGAGGTCTTGGGGCAGCATCTCTGGATCGTCAGCAAAGTCCGTCACCGTCACTTCTTCCGAGTATTCGGACAGCATCAACTCGACAACACGAGTAGTGTCATCTGAGAGATGGTGGTGGTTGACGGTACTGTTCAACGCAGGCGCGTGCTGCATGGAGCTCGGTGTGACCATTAAATTCGACCCCAACATGGTGGCGTCGCTCACGTGGAGACCATCCACCTCCATGATGCTCACCCCGTCCACCATCAATCCTCGCTGCAAATCTCCAGTGTGAACTGGGAAAGCAGGTTGAAGGCAATTGTTTTCGGTCATGGCCACTTCCGCGGTCAAGTTCGACGTGGTTTCGATCGAGATACCAGTAGTGACTGTAACATCAGCACTTGTGACCACAGTGACTTCGTCCATCAGCATACTGGCCGTGGGGTTGCTACGCAAGCGCTCGTTCCAGCGCTTCAGTTTCTGTCGCAGCTTTTGGCCGTGGGTCATTGCTTGGCGTGCCGATTTCGTCCCGATGAACTCGGCGATCGTGGTCCACGGGCCTTCAGGGTGCTGGGCGAGTGCAACCCAGAAGAGATGCTGCTCGTGTTGCGTCCACCCTTTCTCCGACGAGGCGGACTCAGGAAGGTAGTGCAGTACTTGCCGAACTGATAGTAGCTCTTGCATCACCTCGGGGGAGATCATTGGTCGTGTCACGAGTGGTTCGTTGCTTGCAAATTGCAAAGTGGCTCTTGAGGCTAGTGCTCACCGTTCGTGTGGATAGGTAACATTGAGCACCAACAACTCGTTGCTGGTTGTCGTCACCAAAAGTATCCAAACTCAAGTAGTGAACTTGGGCACCCCCATCTGACCCCATCCAGCATTGTCTTGGTCTCAAAAACGACAAAATCCTTTTTCAGTCCAGCGATTCAGAATTTTGTAAATGCCATCGTGTTGAGCGACAGCAAGTCGCCAGTCGGGGCTCAGCACAATGTGTCGATCGTAGCTCGTGGTTGATCACCGAAGCCTATGATGTCGTGGAATAAACACTCGAATCACGGTGGCGATGTAGCGTGTGCGTAGACGGAAGTCAAATTGGTTTAGTACCAACCAAATAAGCTTCGCCAAAACTAATGGCAACAGACTAGCGACCAACACAAGAAGTGGACAAGTCAAAGAGACTGACAGAGCGCTGTGGGCCCCATCCAATAGACCAACCATCGTTGGCAAAGGGGGTTTGGTTCGTAAGTTAGCTGGACGCACACCAGTGCCATCAGTCATTGCAGTTCCCCACTGCATTTCCAGTCGAGATAGTCGCGCTCTCGGCAACCACCTCGACCGACTGTAACGTCGACTCCGAAATACCAACGCGAATTTGTGTAGCCACAAGTGGTCTCATCCCACCGTCCCGCTTTGTGGCAAACACTCTTTCTCCTGAAGCAGTTAAGTTTTACTGCTTCAGGCGTTTTACTTAAAACTTCAGAAACAGGAACTTGTCGTCTCAAGCCGACCCCGATACAATGAACAGAAAACGCTGAAAAAAGGCAACATCACTGCACGCCTTCGTATTCGAGACCAAGTCCAACGGCTACAGCCTTCCACCACCACACAAACGCCTCGCGCCAGGCTCCAACTCAGACAAATCGCGCTCTCAAGCTGCTCTGATTCCCATTGTGACCGTTGCAGCCAATCATCACGCGATCCAAATGGGAGAAGAAGCGTCAAAGTTCATTTGGATCAAATGGCGGCGACACTCGGACGCCTTTGGGACGCGGCAGTGACGCTGTTGGCTGCGCAGACCCAATTGCAGTCGGAAACTGGCAAAGTCCCCACAGTGGAGAGAGCGGTGGAGGTTGGGGGTCCTGCATACACCAATGTGCGAGATGTCCCGTGTGTCCTGCCGCTTGTGACGCATGACTTTGCCAATTCCTATTGGCATCCGGCAGTGGAGACCTTCGGAGCTCCTCCTTGTGACGAAGACTACTCGGTGGTTTATCTGAAATGGGCAGCGAGTTGCGACGCTGGGGTGCAATACGACCGCATTGCAGCCGTTTGGGTGAATGGGGTGGAGCTCCTGCGGACGTCCACTGCAGAACCGTCACGAGAATTTCGAGTGGCGTGGGAAGTGGTCAAAGATGTTTCGCTCTACGGGGACATTTTCAAAGCTGGAGGGACTGTGGTGGTCGCTCTGGATAATATCGTCAACCCAGTGTACACCAGCAGCTTCAAAGTGGACTTGTCGCTCGAGTTCTACCGTCCTCTAGACACTAGCAAAGAGACCAAGAGACCAGATCAAGTTGTGCCCATTTCAAGCAGCAGTAAGTCGTACGGATGGTTTGCAGAGAAACCCACGACAACACAATCAGGTCCACCGCATCGGATGGTGGGAGTACCGGACAATACGGAGGAGTTGTATCTGGAATTGTTCCTGTCGCACCACCAGTGTGACGAGTTTTACTACTCGAATCCGCCCGATGATTTTGTGATGGCGTTCACAGAGAGCTTAACAAAACGCGGCAACATTGCCCGTGAGAGCATTGAAGGAGTGCTGAACAGCACAAGCTGTGGAGTCGACGGCGCTTTTCGGGAGGTACAAGTGCTGGTGGATGATCAGGTGGTCGGCGTGGTGTGGCCATTTCCGTTGGTGTTCACTGGAGGGTTGAGTCCTTATCTCTGGAAACCGATCGTGGGGATTGGAGCTTTTGACGCGCCGACGTACATCCTGAATCTGACGCCGTTCCTGGGTAGTTTTCTTGGGGGTGTTCATGATGTTGCGTTCCGAGTAGTTTACGGAGAGGCGTTCTGGCTGATCGATGGCAACTTGCTGATCTACCAAGACGCAGACGCTGTCCACCCAACGCGCGTGGAAGTCTTGCAACACCGTTTGGAACGCTACGTTGAGCCTGCAATGGTGACGCTACCTTCAATGGTCGGTGCTGGGAATGGGAATATGACCAATTTGAACAGTGCGTTTTGGACTTCAGTCACGCGTGATCTGTACGTGAAGACCAGTGTGACGACTTCGACCGGCCGAAAGGTATACACTCTGCAGCAGCATTTCGACTTCACTAACACGCAAATGTATTCGTCGGACGGGTTGGATCAATGGTTTGAAAGCCGAACCCACGTGGAAACGAAGTTGGCGGTCGCCTCGTTATCTGGTGTTCATTCTTTAAATGACTCAAGTCAGCCTGATGAGCCAGCAAAAGTGCAGACTGTGTATATCTCTCAGATGGAAGACTACCCGCTCGCAGGGAGTGTGAGCTATCGTCTCGGACGAAATGGATCTTTCGTGCTGGTGACGCAATTTGCCAACTCTTTCTCGCGGTCAACTACGGTAGACGGATACGGCACGGATCTGCGATTCGACTATAGGCCGCATGATGTTCACTCGGCATTGACAGCGTCTGCAGTGCTTGATTCGCGACATGGTGGGGGAAATGGCTCAACAAGAGCAACGTTTGCATCAGCGTCGCCTACCGATGGATGCTTCTCACGTGAAATTGTGGCGGCATTCGGCCGATTAACTGTCGATAACAGCAGCACAGAATGCCATGCGTACGAGTGAACGGGCCAGCGGGAAACACCAAATGATGTTCAGTAAGTATTAACCATCTCGACTAAACAACTATTTGCAGGAACCGCCGCAGGATTTTGACTGATTACCTGATCAAAAGTGCCCAGCGGAAGAGTGAGTGG
Source organism: Phytophthora cryptogea (assembly GCA_000468175.2). NCBI lineage: Eukaryota > Oomycota > Peronosporomycetes > Peronosporales > Peronosporaceae > Phytophthora > Phytophthora cryptogea. Next base: position 10,055 of record KV743536.1, read on the forward strand.
AGGTCTCCAGGATATCGACAGCAACGCGATTTACTTGTTGCAACTTAGTTCTTGGGCCACCCTGACAAAAATGGTTGCTGCACGTTGACTTGGAGGTGAATCGTGATGGTTTTGTCTGCAACGCCTACAGAATCTCTGAAACTGGCCAAAGAACTTGAATTTTTTCAGACGACTTGACTATTTGCCGAACTTCGACCCCCCAGGTACACAAAGTCGACTACTAAGTACTTCTTGAAGTATATTTCTTTGTGACTTGAGTCTTGTTTTGGTAAAAAGCAAAATTTCCCCGTTTGTGGACTCTGGTCACTGGCCACAAGTTCATCACGCATAGACTCTTGATATTTAGTCACCAAAACCAAAACATCCTCGGAGTCAAACAATGCACGACCGCCCGATGCATTGAGGAAAGCATTTCGTCCTTCCTCCTCAGTATCGAAAGGCTCGCAACAAAGCTCGTTGGAATCTCCCGCCATCGTGACAAGGACCCAGCAACTTTTCTTGTTGTTGTTGGACTTGCGCAGAAACGATTTTGTAGTAGACACCGACCACCGCAGCAGCCATCGTTCTGCCACTCGTACCAGCGGCAGCGACGGGTGTTGCTGCTGCCCTCAAGTAGCTCACGTCAACGCCGATCGCAGTAGCAGCACCGGCGAGTCCGAGGCCGACTGGGGTTGCCAGTCCAAGAACGCCAATGCTTTGAAGAGTTGCGACAACACCTCCACTCACAACGCCGCCACCGCTCGCGACAGCCGAAGCAGACATCAATGACGCAGCAACAGAGCCGCTGGCAATTCCGCTCGCCGTGAAGCCTGTGGCGTTGACAACGGAACCCGCAGCCGCCCACAAGCCCAAACCTGTTGCAGCCCCCGCAGTAACAGGAGCCGCAGACATGGTGGCGGCGGTCGCTGCGGTTGCCGTGAATCCAGCAGCAGCAGCAGCCACTCCACATGCAGCTCCTGCACTGCTGCAGCACCTCGTGCCATATTTCCGGTGGTACTCGTTTCATCGTCGTCGTTCTCTTCTTCAGCTTCGTTGGCAGGTCGCTTCTCTTCTTCATCCGGATTCTTGGGCTCTTAATTCTCTTTGGACGACATGGTCTCTCTTCGGTTTCTTCGATGTGGTCGCTAGTGTCCACGGCACTGCAAATTCGCGAGTGAGGCCAAGGCTAATTCGCTCTTGCGACGAAGTCCACACGGCTACTCCACACTTGTCCACACTTGCCCTCGTCTTGATGCTTTTCTTACTGGGATGCGCTTCTTCTCGACGTACAATGAGACCAAGCACCGCTTGTGCTGGAAGAACGACAACGTCCCTACGAACTTAAGCGAGAGGGACATGGGAGGCATGAGGCTCTGCAGCTACAAGTTAAGCGTAGCACAACACTGTTGCAGATTTTAGTCCCGAGAAACTATCCTCTCTGTAGCTATATGCCCTCCCCTGCCTTGCTACTCACTAAGCCGACACGATCTCGTTCATCGACTGCTCCCACCCGAGCTCCAGCACCATCTTCCGGTCCGGGTCGAACAACGCTTTGCTGGTCGCATTCGAGTTCAAAAAGGCGTTGCGCGCCTTGTAGTCGTCTTCGAACGTGCGGATCGTGGGCTTCCTCCCAGGGTCCGCAGAGTTCTCGATGAGGACCCAAAGACCTTTCTTCTCGCTTTCCGTATGAGCTCCATCCTCTGCATTTACAGCCGTGGGCGTCGATAGTTTGGACTTGATGAGCAGCACAGCGCCACCGACGGCCGCTCCACCGGCGACGAGGCCCAGACCGATGGGCGTCGCCAGCCCAACGACGCCAATGCTCTGCATCGTTGCAACGGCGCTACCCGCAGCGACTCCACCTCCGTTAGCGACTGCAGCAGATGCCATCATGGACGCAGCCGTGGAACCGCTGGCGATGCCCGACGCCGTGAAGCCAAGCAAATTGACAACGGGCGTCACAAGTCCCCAGAGACCGAGACCCGCAGCCGCTCCTGTAGCGGCTCCAGTGGCTGCATTGGTCGCAGTGTCATTTCCTACTTCAGTATCGATTCGTGCTGGGCGTGGTGCTGTGGTGGCACTTGAACTGCATGAACTGGTCTTCTTGGACATGGTCTTCTCGGAGGAACTTGAGTAATGCTTGTCTATTCCACGATCTGAGACCAATACAATCAACGCAGGCACTAGTGCCCATGTTCCAAACCCATGGTCAATCACACGATTAATCATGGAACTGTCCATGATTCGTCAGGAATTTCATATCTTGCACCATACGGAACATACCCCATAGCCTACCCTACAGTACCCCCATTCGCCGCCTGAAGACGAGTGGCTTCATATCGCGTCGCCG
>KV743537.1:0-20440 GCA_000468175.2 Phytophthora cryptogea
TCACTCCCGACACATTTAATATCATCTTTCGCTAATTTCCATTTTATCGCTCGCTTGACTTGTTGGGTAACGTATCCCGAACAATGTTGCTTTGTTCTAAAAGAATCAATTTGTGCTGGAAAACAAGGTTCAAGTCGGTGGCTTTCTTCATCTTCCTGACCGTCCACTAACCGGTTCATCAACTTTTGTTCCTTTCCTCTTCATCATCCTGACCTAGGACTTTCAAATCTTGAGTCAGACCGTCGGCTTCAGAGATAACGTCGCAGATTTTAAAAGACAATCTATATCGAGTATGCAAACATGAGCACGAGTTGCAAATATGCAGAATGCATTCTGAAGCACGCTCAGGGCAGGTGTGTTTATTGATGCAATTCCTTTGACTTCGTTTGCGTAGTTGGCGGGATTCTCCACTGTATCAGCGACTTTTACATATCGGACAACATCATGACCAGCGTGAGGTTTGAGATCTTTCGGGTCTTGCCTCCGTTGCCTTGGCTTTGAATGGGTAGAGCCGTCCTCGTCAAGTCAAAAGGAGGCAGCGTCCCGGTAGATACTAGGCTTGAGGCATCCTTAGGCGTCTTCTTGAACAGGGACTTGAGAAACTTCATCTTCGTCTTGGTACTTAGACAAGTTGGACGTAGGTAAATGCGACCTGTAGCGAACAAATCCACAAATGATGTAGTTATCGATAATTCTCGCAAGCGGGAAGGCCGGGTGCCAACAACTCGTGATCCTGCCGAAGAATGCATGTAGACCATGCCAGAATGATTGCGTACTTCCCGTCTCAGCACCGCCTCTTGAAAGTGCTGTGTTTCACGATATCTCTACCAGTTCATGAACATGATCCACTTTGTTGGTCTCGTAGATATCTCAATCTGTATTTCTACCGTTTTTCAGCTGTGTATTTGTCGATTTCACTAAAATCGTAATGGTAGGTACTACTTTCAATGGCGATTCGTTACGTGCGACTTGTGACGGTTTGTAGTCGATTGGCATCTTAAGGTCGCTAAAAGTTGGCGCGACCCTCGAGTCTTCGACCGATCTTGAAAATCCTCTCTTGAAAATGAGTGAGCGGAAACGTTGGGATAAACAACAGGACTTTCAGCCTTCTCGAATGGATGGCGGATCATCAACGTCCGATGCAAAAGCAGATCCGGTGCTCACCAAGCAGCTTCAGTACATTAAAGTGCTGGAAGAACGGAACCGAGTCAAGAAGCGACTGGCGGCAGCGTCGAAGCGCAATGACCGACTGCAAGAACGAGAAGAAGCTTTTGTGACGGCGTTTAATGTTCCAGCTCGAGGTGCTCAATCGACTTCCTCGTCGAATTTATCGTCGAGAAATACCAGATCAGCTACGCCAGTGCTACCTACCAAGTTGCCTGGTAAACGAGAGGAGACCAAGTTGTCCAAGTGCAGATCGGCACCGTCGACGACGTTGAATTTTGCTGCTGGAAATGGCGAAGAGAAGTCGGTGGACACGAATCGGGTTCGTCGAGCCAAATGGAGCCGTCCTCAGGGTCCGATGGGGATCGCGGTGGACCATCAAGACGGTGTACCGCTGTTTCGGCTCATGACCGAGTCTGAAGCAGAAAAGAACGAGGAAAAGGGTGGAGATGATGAAGAGGAGAGTTACTTGGAGGAATCGTTTGAGGAGTTTGAAGAAGACGAAAGTGGATTTGATGGAAGTCAAATGGACGATCTGGTGATCGATGACATTGAAGAAGATGTGGAGGTTGACAACGAGGTGAAACTAAATGATGGTTTGGAGACAAATAGTTTGACATCGGGACGTGCTGACGCAACGAATGAGCCTGTGGATCTCTCGAAGACGACGAAAGAACTGGTTGGGATCATTCATCACCTTTCTCGGTCGAAACAAAGAGCTCTAGTCGATGTACTGCAAAAGTTTCAAGCCAGTGAACAAGACGCAAATGATGTCAAAGTACTTCAGAGCTCGATTGGAGACCCCGAGATCTGGAAAGAGATCACATCTGCCCTTTGTCCGTCACCTTCAGTAACAACTTCTTCATCCAAGGAACAAGTTGCAGTTGAAAGTGGTTCGACTGCAGTTGCTGAACATCCGTCTGTCGCACCCCTTAAGAGTTTACTCGAGGAGCAATTAAAATGGGAGGACGAGTACGCAATTGAGGTTAAGAATCGTCTCGCACGAGAGCGAGCTGAGAAACAGCGAATTTTGAAGGAAGCGGAAGAACGTCGTGCCAAGATGATGAWGCAATTRGAGGATGAAGAGCGCGAAATTGAACGTCTGATGGAAGCCAAGCGACAAGAGAGACTGTTAAAATTGASAGCACTACAAGAGGAAGTGATTGCTACTGATACTAGCGAGGATATCGGTCGAAAACCGATGATACGGGATGATTTTTCACAGCACAAGATTTATCCCGATACTTACTCGGATGACCAAAATACTGACGCGAAAAGAAAATTGCAGGATGTTTGCGAAGATATAAAAGATGATGACTCTCTCTACATTGCTGACACGAAGGGAGCACTTATCGGTGTATTAGCAATTGAAAACAGCGATCTAAGCTCTTTTGATAACGGATCAGGCGCCAACGTACACGTTCCAGACATTCCTCGGCTCAATCTTGAGTTTGATTCAGCCATCACTAAGGTGGATCGCTATGAAATTGTGGTGAAGTTGCTTTCAACATGGAGTAAGACGCGAGCTGTTGGACTTACGCAGCTTTGCGTCTATGATCTGAATGGCGAGGAGCTTTCTGTTGATACGGATACATTACGGCTTTTTGATCAACAAACAGGTAGACCACTCCCACAAACTAACGACATGGTACGGGGTTTGCAAAAGCTTTTCAATGGGGTAGCTCAGACAAATTCAGAAAAGGACATGTGGCTTGGTCGTCTAGGAGAGTCCGGTAAGAACTTCCCTGTATGTTCCTTTTCGATTGCAGCTAATCATTCCTGGTGTAGGTGTGCTCCTGGTTAAATTCGAAGTATCCTCAGCACCAAGCAAGTTGTGCGTTTGGAATTACAACAGTGTACGTAGTGTCTTCTCGAAGTTCTTGACATCATTCATTACTGAATTACTCAAACGTTTTCATTACCGTTGCAGAGAAAGCATACCGCTTGCGCTCGGGACATTGAAATCTTAGTGAATGATAAATGTGTGTGGACAGGATCTCTACCAGAGACGTTTGGGGACCAAGACGACAATATTTGTACTTGGATTGATTTACAAGGTTCATCAAGGAAGACATCACGTACTGCTCGACTTGAAGACAAGTCTATTGCGACACCAAAGAGTGAAACAAAACCGTCTGCTCATTGGACTGAATCATTGAAATCAGGACGACGAGAACCGACTGGGATGGATGAACCTAGTTCTGAAAAACCTACTGAGAGTACACCGTTGTGGTTATCGAGCACTCAATCTTCTTCACCGTCAACAGAGATTTTGCCGATGACTGGCAGATCGAGTGCTGAATTTGAGGCTTGGATTGCAGATGAGAAACCATCTTCAGGTAGTGTAACCAGCCGTCGAAGACAAGGAAAACCGAGTTACAGTATTCGAAGTGCGGCGGAAGATACGAAAAAGACACCCGCTCAAGCTGAAATGAAGGAATATTTAAGCTATGTAGATGATCAAAAAGAAGAGAAACCTCGTGACGATCGCAAGATGAAGGCTCCTGCCCTCGCGTCACTTTCATCTTGGGATAGTCTCGAGAAGTTTAGTAAAACGAACCGAAGTCGCCTACCACAACCTACGGATACCAGTGAGGCGACAAAGCTTCAAACGGATGACAGTCACGGGTTCGAGGCTCAGACAAAACCTGTATCGAGTCGCATGTCATTTACAACTTCTGCTTTGCTTACGGAGCTTCGACAAGGACCACCAGTGACCAACTTTACCCCAGCTAGCGAGTCCGTTTTGCTCTATCCAGCCAGCTTCGACGCATCATTAACCAAACCTGCCTTCACAAAGGATAACGTATTTTCCAGCAGTGATACCAGTATCTCTGTACCTACTGACATTCCGGTTCTTCCGACTGGTAAGTGGCTGCAGATTGAAATTCTGAGCACGTGGGGGGATCCGTACTATGTTGGACTCAACGGTGTAGAGATTTTTGACCACCGCGGCGAGTTGGTACATTTTCAAGACCCAAAGACTCAGATTACAGCTTGCCCAGAAAGCATTAATGTGCTGGAGGAGAACACTGATGACCCTCGTGTACCTAAAAACCTGGTGGATGGTGTGAACTTTACCTGCGACGACTTTCACATGTGGTTGGCACCATTTACACCAGGACAGTCGCATTACGTTTTGATAGAGTTTGGTGACACAATTGCAGTATCGATGGTGCGACTCTGGAACTACAACAAGTCACGAACTCATACATGCCGTGGTGTACGTGAAGCGCGTCTTATTCTCTACGACGCATACCCTGCAGCACTTAAAGGTAATTTTTCTGGCCAAGATTCATCTCGAAACGTGATTTTTGAAGGCGAAATACGACAAGCTCCAGGTTTAGTAGGAGCTGATAGCATGGACATGTCCAACGAAGTGATTTTGTTCACACAAGAGGCAGATATCCTAGAAGCTATTGAAACAAATGACGAAGCTTTACTTGCAATTGCACGAGAGGAGCAGCGAGAAGATGAAGAGACTCGTGAAATTGTAGCAACAGTGCATCGCTCCATGGAGCTTCAACGTCCTCAAACTTCTGACGCGGGATCACGTTCAGTCGAAAAGAGCTCAAATACCCAGGAAAATGATGACGAGTATCAACCACGGCTAGGAAAAGATGGACGGCCAATGACTATGGCAAACGGCTCACGTTTAAATAGTCGAGCACGCCTGAGAACTTCGATCGATTCGTGGGTTGCAGAAGAACCTCAACAGAAATCTCCAGACGCAACTAAAGTGACTGAAGGCAACAAGACCATAGGACAAAGTTTAAACGGCGAAGCTAATGACGAACAAATGCTTCCTCATGGGCGACGACTAACACTGCATCTTCATAGCACGTGGGGAGATCGGAACTACATTGGGCTAACTCAAATCGAAGTACTGATTGGTTCACGTGGCACCCCGATCCCGCTGGATGTTTCTAACATTGATGCAACGCCTAGAGATTTGGCATCAGTACGTAAATGAACGCTGGTGTGAGGATTTCTCGGCGATATAGCTTTTATCTAACCCTCATTTGCGCGGTGTTTATTTGATGTGTAGCTTGGATATGTTGGAGATCCACGGACGCTTGACAAGGTAATTTCTGTAGAATTGATAGTTGCAACTCCACTTTCTAAAGCCTATTGCGCTGTTCTGTCACTTTAGTTGATCGATGGGGAAGTGACTACATGTGATGACACGCATATGTGGCTTGTGCCTAAAGAAACAGGGACTATACCTCAAGTACGCATCGAATTCAAACAGGCGCAATATTTTTACGGACTTCGTGTTTGGAATTACAACAAATCGCCTGAAGACACATTCCGTGGAGTCAAGCAGCTTGCTGTAGCATTGGATGGCATTATCATATCACCAAAAGAGACAGGATTCTTGCTTCGTAAAGCGCCCGGTGTCGCTGATTTCAATTTCGGACAGCTACTGCAGTTTTCAGAGTGTGTCGAGAGATCTGGGAAACCACTTGGCAATCCTGCTTTAACATACTTGGAACGTGTTCGATACCCGTTTAATGCTCGAGCGTACAAGACGCCGATCGTTCGACAAGACTACGAGGCACCACTGTATCCGCAAGGATTTCTACTTAAAATTGTCTGCTGGACGACATGGGGTGATCCTTACTACCTTGGGCTGAACGGACTTGAGCTTTACGATTTCTCTGGGATGAAAATTGTTGAGAAACCTGCAATTGTCACCGCTGTTCCGTACTCTGTTTCAGAGTTAGATACTGCTAGTGGACGACAACAAGATGCGAGAACTCCTGAAAACCTACTGAGCGGACTTGATAAGAATACTTGGGAAGCGCATGACGCATGGTTGGCACCTTTGGCCAGCTCTCTTGGCAATCAAGAAGGAAACATCCTGTACATTGGGTTTGACACGCCCGTGGTGCTTTCTATGATCAAATTCTGGAATTACAGCAAGACACCTGAGCGAGGTGCGAAAGACTTGGACATTTACTTGGATGACATGCATTTATTTTCCGGTACACTTCGGAAAGCTCCAGCGAGTGACAACTACAACACAAATAGTCGATTCACCAAGATGCACAAGGTAATGGACCAATTTGGACAATCGGTGCTGTTTTCAGCTAGTCAGGCCCAAGTGGATACTGAAAAACGCTTTGTAACCTACTGCGGTACCGAAGAACAAGACGTACTAGAAATCAACGAAGGCCAAGTCATGCAGGAATCACGAGCCATGTATCGCAAACCAGATCCAGGGGCTGAAGGAGTTATCGTGAACATTGATTGTCGGCCTATGACTGCAGTATGCAGACAATGATCTATTTACTACGAACGCGTCTGGGATTATGCTGAAGACCTCATTGAGGCGAGACATACTTCAATCTTATCGCATTACGCCCAAATTGGCATTGTCCACGAACGTCTGATGATGGCGATTTCCCAAAGTCGTCCGTTCAGATTTAGCGAGAGATCACTTGCGTTCTTGTTACGCAGTCGAGTTTGCCTAGAATTGTTGCAACATGACTCGCATCCGAGTGGAGTCTACAGTTGTTGGTACTGCAAACAGCAGAGCGATTTCAGTATTATCACGATGGGCGGCACGTTATAACGACTCCAGACGCAATCCACTGCACAATCGAGAAACAGCCTCTCCAGCGCATTTAATTAATCAAAATCATGCTCGTCAACTGCTTGTCCGAGAGAAAGTGATCGAGAAGCTCATTCCATTCTCCTGGCTGCGGTTTACTATGGGACTTGGGTCACTGGTGTTGGTGTTTTCCGATATTTTTCGCGGTGGTTTGGGGGTGTCCAGTCTTGAGAATCATTACCCTGCGCTCCAGCCTGACGAAGTTCTTGGATTCGGCACCTCGTGGAATTATTCCGTCTTCGCAGCGACAAAAGACGAAGCTTATAGTGGTGCCGTGAATGCAACAGTTTGGGCGTACAAAGCAGACTCGACGTCCGTTTCTTGGCGTTCGTTTGCCAGCTACTTTGAGGTTTCAGACCTTCCCGGGTGTTTTCTGGATCGTGACGCTTGCCCGTATGAAATATTTGCTGGTGATGCTGCATTTAGGATGATCGACGCAGTGGTAGATGCTGTAAGCCATGCTGAAGACGACAGAAATCGTCATTTTGGACCCGTGGGGCTCATGGTTCGAACCGAAAGCGAGTACATTGATCGACTTCATCAATTTCTGCTACCCACATGGTTTACAAACTTTAACTGACGCACGAACCAGGCGTTTTACTATTCCCCAACGTTTCTGGTGACAACTTGTGCACGCAGTATTTGCTTTCCAGCTAATGGTCGTCACGTGAGAACCCCTCATTTTTGTCAAGAGCTCTGGATCAACCTCGACCGATCATGTGCTCTCCAAGACATCACTTCTCGATCTGCCGGGCTTTTGTATGCTCACACTTTGGAGCGACTTCGCAATATGCAAACTCGGTTCCCAAACTTGACAGTCGATTTAACTTTCCTAGAAAGTCAGGAAGACATGCAGGTGTGTCGCGGTGGGCTCAGCTCACTTGGATTTCGACGGTCTGATGTCAGTACAATTATCCGAGCTCGTAGATGTGAAAACTCTGATACCGCTTCCTCCTGCGAAACTCTTTTCCTAGAGGACTATCGATACGAAACAGGACTACTGACATCGGACGAAGTTCAATGGTATCGACTAGTAGCAGCATTGTGAGCTGTTGGCCAGAGTTACTTCTGGCTGCGTGGTTTCGGACTCATGTTGAGTTGCTGCTTCATCTACGACACGTTGTAACCCCGCAAGAAAATGACAATGGGAGCGCGTTTGAGAAAAGCGTGTCGGCTTTTCATGAAAGTTCCAACGCAATGTGTCGTGTATGGCAGTCCCTTTCCGGTCATTTTCTACGTGCTAGCCCACTTACACTAGACGCTCCGTATGCTTACAATGTACTGGAAAGTCATTTCTTTTCGCAAGCAGGAGCTTTAGACCAAACTAGAGTCATTTATTTCATACGCAGTGGTGTAAATGCGTAGCGTTTGGATCTACGCACTGGTTTGGCAAATGGTGGCAAGTGTTTTGGCATCTCATGGACTAATCCTCAGCAACAAAATACTTGATGGGGTCACTGGAGTACCAGAATTCTTACTCAAGTGCTTTTTTCCTGCGTCACACGGATAGCTCAATATCGCTCTACAACATTCCGATCAGCAAAAATCGTGCGAATGATGAGACTTCCGTGCAATATTGGACGTGCATGGGAAGCCGTCAAGTATCAATACAGCTTTCTTCACAAAGGAAGAGGCAGCGTTCTACTGGGTGGAGTCATCATCGACCTCAAATTTTGATTTGTCTGCTCTTCTTCGTAGTTGCGTTATGGGCAGTACGCAGTCTCTGGATGCACTTTTGGGTCTGGAAAAGGGAAGAAGGTAAAYACCAGTTCTCGCATTGGTTCCTACTTCCTCCGACGCCAGTTCCGTACTCTGCTGGGGTATTGTGGCCTATTGTCAGTGTGTGCATTCAATGGCCTAGTGCCTACTACTGCATTCGAGATGAACGACCTCGAGGTCCCCAGTTACTACAGATAGTGCAAAGAAAACATTTTCGTCACCGCCACCCCATTTTATCACGTCTCAGCTGGAATGTTGATGGCCACTTTGACGCACGCGTTATTGCTACCAATGGTACAGTGCAGGCTAAGTATCTACCTGAAGGAGAAATACGCTTTCGAGCACGATTAACTCAGTAGCGGAGACCGTTGGATGTGTACAGGTACAGAAGTGTGTACATCGACGTTTCGATAGTGTTGAAGCCAACGTGGCTTTCATGAAATGAGCGATCCACTGGTGTTTCTGAGCTTAATGTTTGGTAGTGGACACGCATCGGAGCTCGCGTATTACCAGTCGATATGGCATCCGCAGCAGATTTTGCTACTTCAGGTGGATGCCGTTGGTAGACTGAATGAATTTACGGGTGGTTTGAGGATACTTAATCGAGTCAACGCTGGTGATCTCAGACGGTCGGAACTTGTTCAGTGTGGATGAGGTGCTGCATTTTAACTAGTTTGCGTTGTTGTTGTCGGTTTAAGCCAATGGCTACTGCTGACAAATGAAATAATATAATGAATGGAAAACTTTCATAAGATGTCTGCACATTTAGGTTTGTAAAAATGCTTCTCCGCTCGACTTTGTCTCATCACATCCCATCTGACCGCAACAGGCCCAAAATGGTACGAGGACGCAACGAATGGTGATGGAAGTTGTGCCAAATTAGCTTGATCACTTGTAGTCAGACTTTAATTGCCATTCTTGTTTGGTTTGAATTTCTAGCATGGCTCGCATTCAAGTGGCATCAAATGTGGTCGGAGACGAAAGAGTGCGATCTCGCACTGTTTTGTCTCGATGGGCATCACGTTATCTACAGAGAAGGAGTAAGTTGACTTCAGGACAATTGGCTAAACCTGCTTCAGCCCTCATCGAAAACACTCTTTCCCGCCAATTTGCTCTTCGGGATCGAACTTTTCAGCGGCGACTGCCGTTTTCCTGGTCTCGCTTCTTCGTCGGACTCGTTTCGCTTGTTTTGGTATTTTCCGACATTTTTCGAGGTGGTCTTGGGGTATCAAAGCTTGACACGTATTACCCCTCACTCCATCCAGAGGAAGCACTTGGGTTTGGAACTTCGTGGAATTACTCGGTTTTCGCAGCTACGAAAGATGAAGCGTACAGTGGAAATACCAAAGCAAACGTCTGGACGTACAAATTCGATTCGACTTCGATCACCTGGCGCGCGTTTGCCACCTACTTGAAAGTGTCCGAGTTTCCGGATTGTCTTTTGTACAAATCTCAGTGTCCTGGTGAGACCATTGACGGTGACGTAGCGTTTAGGATGGTCGATGCTGTCGTGGATAGTGTGAAAGCCATGAATCATAGTCGACAGTTGCTATCGTCTCAATTCGGACCGGTGGGGATGACACTTCGGACGGAAAGCGATTATATTGATCGATTTCACCAGTTCTTACTCCCGAAGTGGTTTACAAACTTCAATTGGCGAACAAACCAAGCGTTGCACTACTCACCAGAGCTTTTAGAAAAAACTTCTGCGCGCAGTATTTGTTTTCCTTCTAATGGCGCATGGGTGAGAACACCTCACTTTTGCGATGAACTATGGATAAACCTCGATCGATCGTGTGCCGCCGAAGATTTGTCCTCGAGAGCTGCTGGATTATTGTATGTGCACACAATAAATCGCCTTCGAGAAATCCAGGCCCGATTTCCAAACACAACAGTAGATTTAACATTTCTTGAAAGCCAAGAGGATTTACAAGTTTCCCGTGGTGGTCTATCGTTCACCGGATTTCGACGATCAGATGTCAGTACAATAATTCGAGCTCGCAATTGCAGTGATGCTACTTCCTGTGACACCGTGTTTCTTGAAGATTATAGGTATGAAACCGGGCTGTTGCTTTCAGATATTGTTCAGTGGTATCGACTTGTCGCCGCCCTGCGAGCCACCGGACAAATCAACTTCTGGCTTCGTGGAATTGGTCTCATGTTGAGCTGCTACTTTGTTCATGGCACGACGAAATCTCAAAAGAAGCAGCCGATCGGAGTAAGGCTGCAAAAAGCTCGGAATTTTTTTATGAAAGTCCCAACACAATGTGTTGTGTACGGGAGTTCATTTCCAGTGTTATGCTACGTTATCGCCCATTTACTGGATGCTCCGTTTACATACAATGTGTTGGAAAGCCATTTTTTTTCGCAGGCAGGAGTTCTCAGCATTAAACCCGAAGCATTTGTATCCTACGCCGTTGTGCAGATGAGAAGTGTGTGGATTTACGCATTAGCTTGGCATTCTCTTGTTAGTATGACCAGGTCAAGTGAGTTGGTCCGCAACAACAAAGTCTGCAACGGGGTCACTGGGGTTCCTGAATTTCTACTCAGTGCTTTTTCGAGTGTGACATTGATCGCCCAGTATCGCTCAACTACGTTTCGGTCCTCTAACATCACGAAGATCATAGAAATACCAAGCAATATCGGACGTGCGTGGGAAGCCGTCAAGTATCAATACAGCTTTCTTCACAGAGGAAGAGGCAGCGTTCTACTGGGTGGAGTCATCATCGACCTCAAGTTTTTGATTTGTCTGCTCTTCTTCGTAGTTGCGTTATGGGCAGTACGCAGTCTCTGGATGCACTTTTGGGTCTGGAAAAGGGAAGAAGGTAAACACCAGTTCTCGCATTGGTTCCTACTTCCTCCGACGCCAGTTCCGTACTCTGCTGGGGTATTGTGGCCTATTGTCAGTGTGTGCATTCAATGGCCTAGTGCCTACTACTGCATTCGAGATGAACGACCTCGAGGTCCCCAGTTACTACAGATAGTGCAAAGAAAACATTTTCGTCACCGCCACCCCATTTTATCACGTCTCAGCTGGAATGCTGATGGCCACTTTGACGCACGCGTTATTGCTACCAATGGTACAGTGCAGGCCAAGTATCTACCTGAAGGAGAACTATGCATTCGAGCACGTCCGACTCGAAACAAAACTCGGATGGATGTGTACAGGTTTATCCAGCACAAATTGAAGTGTGTCCATCGACGTTCCGACAATGTTGAAGCCAACGTGGCTTTCATGAACGCGGTGCTAATGAGCGATCCGCTGGTGTTTCTGAGCTTAAAGTTTGGGAGTGGCCACGCATCGGAGCTAGCGTATTACCAGTCGATATGGCATCCGCAGCAGATTTTGCTACTTCCGGTGGATGTCGTCGGTGGACTCAATGAATTCACGGGTGGCTTGAAGATGCTTCGTCGCGTCAACACTAGTGATCTTACTTGGTCCGAGCTGGTGCAATGTGGATGATAAATGCTTCTACCAGAATGATACATAGGTACGCCTCGAATAGCAACGTTTACACGTGTCCGAAAGAAATACACATCCTACGCTTATAAACCGTATTCGTAGCATTGAATTTGGCAGGAACAAGTTTATCTATTCACGCTCTTGTCTTCTGACCCACACAAATAAACAAGTTCTACTTTGGCACTTCGGTAGTCATCCTTGAACACTGGTTCCCAATTCCAGATCGTATCGTTCTTATGTTGGTTCCATCACCAATATTTATACTCGATAACGAAAGCTTGATGCCATTCGTACACTTATCGTGTTCGTAGTACCAAGTTTTGCTGTTATTCCCGATGAGGCCTATCCGAGTGGCATCTACAGGAGGTACCAATGACTACAGTCGAGCGTTTGTGACTTTGACGCGGTGGGCTTCACGACATGTGAAGAAAAAATCACTCTGCAGGCAAAAATCAATTCCGTCAGAAGCGTTAATTCTGCGAACCCACGCTCGACAAGTAGCTACTCGAGACAAAATATTCAAGCGACACTTGCCACTTTCGTGGTTGCGGTTTTGTATTGGACTGATGTCTCTCGCATTGGTTTTCTCGGACGTGCTTCGTTCCAGTGTCGGAGTTTCCAATCTGCGAACGATTTATCCAGAACTGCAGCCGAATGAAGCGATGAACTTGGTACGTCCTGGAATTATTCCGTTTTTTTTCAGCAACAAAAAGTGAAGCTTTTAGTGGTGAGCTGGTGGCCAAAGTATGGAACTACAAACTTGACACGACTTCAGTAATGTGGCCTGCGTTTGCTGGGATTTTGAACGTCTCAGCCTTCTCCGATTGTTTACTGTATCGAACAGCATGTCCAAGCGAATTTTTACCAGGCGATGTAGCTTTTACGATGATCGACTCGCTTGTAAATGAAGTGGCACCAGTCGAAAGAAGGTGCCAGCTACTGTAATTCCTGTCGGCCTCACTGTACGAAGCGAAAATGAGTGCATTGATCGTCTACACCAGTTCATCTCTCCGACTTGGTTCACCAGCATTAACTGGCGCACCAACCAAGCTCTGTATTATTCTCCACAGCTTCTAGAGAAAACAAATGCGCGTAGTATCTGTTTTCTTGCAAATGGCAATCGAATCAAAACACCACGCTTTTGTAATGAGCTCTGGACCAACCTATCTCGCTCTTGCGCTCCAGAAGACACTGCGTCTCGATCGGCTGAACTGCTTTTTGTGCACACAATGGAGCGACTTCACGAAATTCAAACTCGTTTTCCAAACTTGACGATGGATCTAACCTTTCTCGAAAGTCAAGAAGATATGCAAAGTTGTCGGGGAGGCCTAAGCTCAGTGGGATTTCGATGGTCTGATGTAAGCGCCATTATTCGAGCACGAGATTGTAGACATTTCAACAAAAGAATTCCGTGAAAAACTATCTACGTGAATGACTACCGATACGAGACTGGACTTTTAATGTCCGATGTCATTCAGTGGTATCGGATTGTTTCGCTGCTACGGATGGTTGGGCAAGGATACTTCTGGCTTCGAGGCTTAGCATTGGTGTTGAGCTGCTACTCCGTGTTCACGACGTCGAAGAAGAAATTGACGATTTGGTCTCATTTACGAAAGGCTTGGTTCCTTTTCGTGAAGGTTCCAACCTAATGTGTTGTATTTGGGAGTCCGTTCCCAGTAGCATGCTACGTGCTAGCTCATCTGCTAGACGCTCCTTTTACATACGATGTATTAGACAGCCAGTCTTTTTCACAAGCTGGAGTGTTGGACTTTCGACTTGATTTGTTCATCCCGTTTGCAGTCGTGCAGATGCGAAATGTATGGACTTATGCACTGGGATGACATTTCGTTGTTGCTATAGCAACTTCCTCGTGGTGGACTCGTGGGAATCAGCTGAATGATGGAATTATGGGGTACCGGAGTTCTTACTAAGCTCGTTCTCAAGCATCACTTTACTTGGCCAGTATCGCTCCAGCATATCGATCGGCGAATATTCTCAGTCTAATGGAGATACCCGATAACTTTGGACGTGCTTGGATAGCTGCAAAGTACCAGTACAGTTTTGCCCATCGAGGAAAAGGGAGTCAATCGCTCGGTGGAGTGATCATCGACCTAAAGTTTTTCATTTTACTGCGTTCGAGATGAAAATACCCAACCACCTTGGCCACTCAAATTCGCTCGCCCAAACCAGTACCAACATCGTCTTTCCTTCGGGTCTAACGTACGGCAACGGCAAGGAGATTCCCCGGTTATTGCTTCAAATACCAACCCAGAACGCTTGAAAACAGTTTACCGGCTCACACGACTCAAAGTCAAAACATTTCGATACATTCAGCACCGAATGGAATGTCTACACTGGAGATCAAACAGTGTCAAGGCTAATGTTGCTTTCATGAACATTGTTCTCGTGAGTGATCCACTAGTGTTTCTGCGGATGATGTATGGGACCAGTTTATCAAGTGATCTGGAATACTATCAATCGCTCCACCGCCCGCAACAAATTGTACTTTTGCCTATTAAAGTGGTGGAAGAGCACAATGAGTATACCAGCGACCTCAAACTTGTAAAGCGAGTTAAACCCTCAGAGCTTACTTGGTCAGAGCTTGTCCAGTGCGGCTAACTACTGGTACAAATACAATATATTCAAAGATTCTACAAGTTTCGACATGCGCTCTATTTCTTGCTTTTCCTTTTGGTCAACTAATCCTAGCGTCACGACTTCAGCTAACCAAACTGCCAAGGCAACGTTGGTTTCTCAAGTAGCAACAATCAAAGGTGCATTCCTTCACCGTAAAATGCTTTTAAGGTGGTCAACGTGCGTGGAAACTAATGTTGAAAGTCGTCAGGCGCTTGTTATTTTATCAAATTGGGCAACTCGTTACGCAGAACGAAGAAAACTTCTAAGCACAAGGGAAGTAAATTCACCGTTGATTCTCATCAAGAAAACGCATACACGACAACTCATTGCCCGCGAAAAAGCTTTCGCGCGACTTCTTCCGTTCTCGTGGGTACGATTCTTTGCTGGCCTTTTATCGCTGGGGCTTGTTTTGTCGGACGTTTTACGTGGTGGGGTGGGCGTCTCGAGTATGCAGCCAACATACCCAGCTCTTCAGCCAGACGAGGTGCTGGGTTTTGGAACTACGTGGAATTATTCTGCATTCTCTGCTACGAAAGCTGAAGCTTTTCAAGACAATTTCACAGCTTTGGTGTGGACTTACAAGTTCGATTCCACATCCATAAGCTGGCGGGCTTTTGCCAGCTTTTTGGCAGTCAAAGCTTTCCCAGACTGCTTCTTGTATCTCGAGTCGTGTCCGAGTGAGACGGTCAGCGGTAGTGTGATTTTCAACATGATGGACTCTCTTGTCACTGCAGTGGAAAATATCGATACTAGTCAAATATCATCTTCATCAGGGCCGATTGAACTCAAGCTGAGAACCGAAAATGAGTATATCGATCGACTACATCAATTTATCCTCCCTTCGTGGTTCACGAACATCAATTGGCGTTCAAATAAAGTATTGCACTACTCATCTGAGCTCCTGAAAAAGACAAACGCTGCGAGCCTTTGCTTCCCAAAAATCGGTAGTCGTGTGCGAATTCCAACTTTCTGTACCAAGCTCTGGCCCAATCTTCGCCGATCGTGTGGGTCTACTGATTCTGCATGTAAAGCGGTTGGATTGGTATCTGTGCACATTATGAGCCGCATTCAAGACGTTCAGACACGTTTCCCAAATCTCACAGTCGATTTAACGATGCTTGAAAGCCAGGAAGACATGCAAGTTAGCAAAGGTGGATTGAGTACGCTCGGGTTTCGAAGATCGGATCTGAGTACAATTATCCGCGCGCTGAATTGCACAGGCGATGGGATATCTCGCTCATGTGAAACAATGTTTGTGGAAGACTATCGCTACGAAACTGGTTTACTTACCTCGGACATTATCGACTTGTAGCTTTTCTTCGATTGACGGGGCAAACCTACTTCTGGTTTCGAGCTATCGGCTTGATGGTAAGTTGTTACTTCGTGTATGGCCCCGCAGAAAACAACAGACCAACTTGGTTGCGCTTTCGGAAAGCACGCCAACTGTTTATGAAAGTGCCAACCCAATGTGTTGTGTACGGCAACTTGTTTCCAGTGGTATGCTACGTTTTGGCCCATTTACTGGATGCTCCGTACACATACCAAGTCCTCGAAAGTCACTTTTTCTCACAAGCCGGAGTCGTTAATATCAAGTTGGAATCATTCATTTCATATGCTGTCGTACAAATGCGCAGTGTGTGGATATATGCATTCGTCTGGCACATGGTGGTGAATGCATTAACTTCGCGGGGGCTAACAAAAACAAATCGAATAAATAGCGGCGTAATTGGGGTTCCAGAGTTGATGCTGAGTGCTTTCTCAAGCATCACATTGCTAGCTCAATACCGGATGTCATCCATTCGGTCGGCCAAGATTTTAACGATGATGGAAGTGCCGTCCAATGTTGGTCGTGCTTGGGAAGCTGTAAAATACCAGTACAGTTTTGCTCATCGAGGAAGGGGAAACCAAATTCTCGGCGGAGTGATCATTGACCTAAAATTTCTCGTCTGCTTTGTCTTTCTCGTCGCTGCGACGTACACAACACACGCTTGTTGGGTATACTACATGACACACAAAGCGAAGAATGGAAAACACAAATACGCTCATTGGGTACTACTTCCGCCAACACCAGTGCCTTACTCTGCTGGTTGCTTGTGGCCCACGAGAAGTGTATGTGTGCACTGGACAAGTGATTTTTACTGTATTCGAGATGATCGCTACGATGGACCAGAACTTTTACATGTCGTCAAACAAAAGCAACACCGTCATCGACATCCGTGTGCATCAAGCTTTATGTGGTGGAAACATCGAGATACGCGTGTGTTCGCTTCAAATTTCACGACTGAGGTGAAGTATCTCCCTGAAGCAGAATTGCGGCTGCGAGCTCGAGCTACACGGAAACGTGGCGATACTGTTCGGTACATTCAGCATCAAATGGAATGCTTACATGGCCGCTCCGACCAAGTTGAATCGAATGTAGCGTTCATGAACGCAGTACTTTTGAGTGATCCAATTTGTTTTGTACGAGCTATGATCGGTAGTGGTCCATCCACTGAGTTGGCATACTATCAATCGATTTGGCACCCAAAGCAAGTCGTACTTTTACCGGTAGCTGTTGTTGGAAAAGACAACGAATACACCAGTGGCCTGAAGATGCTTTCACAAGTAAAAGCTTCAAAACTGACATGGGCTGAACTAGTCCAGTGTGGCTAACCAATACAAAAAGACATTGAACCTCTGCTGTATTCATATTTATGAAAGATGTAGATTTGCGTTTAGTGAACGCGAATCTGTTGATGTCGTTGGCTGCACGGGTAAAAACAACAATCTAGACATTTTTCCGTAATCGTCTCCTTCGTTCACAGTCATTAATTCCATTCGCGTGGCGCCTGCTTGTTTCAATAAGACCGGAGCAGGAAATAATTTGTCAAAGTGGACTGCCCCATACACCAAGGAAAATGATTATCGTCCAGGAGAGGTGAATACTCCTGACGCCTTAATTCAATTGGTCCTTTCACAAAGGCTTGAGGTCCGTGAAACGAATTTTTATCAGCTTCCCCGGTTTTCGTGGCTGAGCATTCTTTCAGTTGCATCAGTTTATGGGGCAGAAACATTACCTTTACGATGGCGGCGTTGTGTGCCAGAGTTTTTGTTTTTGCTGAGTGGGTTTTCTGGTATCACGTTGGTTGCTCAGTTTTGATCAACACTTTCCGCTCAGCAAATATTAGTAGTACTTCCAAACAATTCGAGTCGCGCACGGGAATTGACTACAACTTTGAATTCCGAGGCATGGTAACACATATCTTTGGTAGAGTCTTCGTGGGCGTCAGATTTCACCTTTGTCTGGTAATTACCGCTGGTATTTTGCGTGTAGTACGCATCCTTTGGCTCTACTAGTATTTGGCTACCAACCACGGCGAAGATAAAGAGAAATGCTGGCAGTGGGTCTTCCTGTCTCCGACGCTAGTACCCTATTAGTGTGCTGTGGCCATCGGTCAGCATGTGAGTATACTGGACCAGGAATTTCTTCTGTATTCAGAACTTTCACAAATTCAATTCCGTGAGGTTGGACAACTCGTTCGAAATGAAGAAATTAGGAACAAGACGCACAATTGACGTAAATAATCCTAAATAATCCTTTAAACCGAGCACACAACGCAAGACTTAACAGGTTCCATTCGCGTATTCAGATCTACAAAGCCATAGCACACTCTATTCGTATGAGTGTGAATACATTCCGGTACATTTAATGTCTCTTCATGATCACTCGGAAATCGTCGAGGCTAACGTGGCACACGCCAGAGTAAAAGAGTGAGTTTCAGTCAATGTACAGGAACTATGCTTACAAAGTCGAAAACAAAACATTAAGTCGCTTCCTTCGCTCTCGGCCTCATTTTCTTTGAGAATTTGTATGATAGATTCGCAAATCGGAAGGTATTGGCTTCAACATTGAAGGAAGCATTACCTTATAGCGATTTAGCAGACTATTGCGTCCGTCTTGTCGGATTCTAATTCTAAGACCAGCGTGAGTTAAATTGGTCTGGTAATTCATCATCGCATTGTAAAAACAGCCCGTAGAGACTTTGACCACATTTGGCCGTCTTCCGTATGAGTTCAATTCGTGTGGCACCTTCGCGAAGAAGTTCTGTTAGAGCACATCAAGTTTTATCAAAGTGGGCAGTACGACATTCCAAGAGCAATGAAGTGCGTCTCGGGCAAGTGATTAGTCCTGCAGATCTTATAGATGTTGTCTTTACTCGAAAACTCGCTGTACGAGAAAGAATTTTTGAGCGGCAACTTCCGTTCTCTTTGATGCGTTTTTTCATTGGACTTGGATCACTAGTGCTGGTGTTTTCCGACATTCTTCGTTCGGGGCTCAGTGTCTCAAATCTTCAATCGTTGTACCCCGTACTACAACCGGATGAAGTTGTAAATTCAGGGACCTCGTGGAATCATTCCGTGTTCCGATCCACGAAAGATGAAGCTATAAACTGTACTAATGAGGTGCGAGTTTGGAGCTATAAGTTTGACACCACATCAATTAGTTGGCGTGCTTTTGGAAGCTACCTCGGTGTCCAAGATTTCCCGAAATGCTTCTTTTACCACGAACGTTGTACCAGTCTGTCAATATGTGGCGAAGTTGCGTTCAGAATGATTGACGGTCTCGTGAACGCTATTGCAAATGTAAACACAACTTCAGCACGAATAGATCAAGTTGGTCCAACAAGTCTGACTCTACGAACACAAAGTGAATACATCGATAGGCTCCATCAATTTTTGCTGCCGTCATGGTTTCCGAACGTGAATTGGCGTACCAACCAAGCACTGTATTATTCCTCCGAACTTCTATCACGAATAAATTCCCGCACAGTGTGCTTCCCAGCTATAGGTAGTCACGTCAAAACACCGCGCTTTTGCAATCAACTTTGGGCAAATTTTAACCGGTCGTGTGCATCTACCGATTCGGAAGGTCGAAGTGTCGGTCTGCTGTATGTTCACATGCTAGAGCGTGTTCGGAGCATTCAGGCTCGATTTCCAAACTCTTCTGTGGATCTGACAATTCTTGAAAGCTTTGACGACCTCCAAGTGTGTAAAGGTGGTTTGTCAGCGCTTGGGTTTCGATGGTCTGATGTCAGTACCATTGTCCGCGCTCGAAATTGCACTTCCACTAATCGGGTGGGTTTTTGCGAGACTGTATACGTTGATGACTATCGGTATGAAACGGGGTCAATGACGACGGACGTTGTTGAATGGTATCGCGTTATTGCCGCCCTTCGGATAATCGGCCAGGGCTACTTCGTCTTGCGAAGAATAGGCTTGATGGTGAGCTGCTACTACGTTTACACTACCCCGCGGATACAATTATCGTTTGTACCAAAGTTGCGAAAAGCTGCGTATCTGTTCATGAAGGTACCAACTCAGTGCGTTGTCTACGGAAGTCCGTTCCCTGTAGTATGTTACGTACTTGCACATTTACTGGATGCTTCCTTCACATACCAAGCTCTTGAAAGCAACTTTGTTACAGCAGATGGAGTTCTCAACATTCAAATCGAGTCATTCATGTCGTATGCAGTAGTCCAGATGCGAAATGTTTGGGTTTATACGCTTGCGTGGCATTTTGCTGTAAGTGCATCAACTTCACGCTGGATGGGACGTGATCAGCTGAATAATGGTATTGTTGGCGTACCCGAATTCCTACTAAGCGCTTTTTCAAGTATGACTTTGGTCGCACAGTACCGATCGACATCTTTCCGCTCTTCAAAACTTCTCAGCATGATGGAACTTCCTAACAATTTAAACCGCTCGTGGGAAATCATCAAGTATCGGTACGGCTTCAGTCATCGAGGGAGAGGCAACATCTATCTTGGCGGGGTTATCATCGATTTGAAATTCCTCGCCTG
>AUWJ02027215.1:0-11917 GCA_000468175.2 Phytophthora cryptogea
CTTGACGCGGTGCACGAGCCGGGTGACGCCATGGGTATCGCGAAAGAGTGGTAGTGTGCGGTTGAGACGTGTAGCGGCTTCTGCGAGTAACGGAGGTGTGTTGGCGGGAATCGTGGTGGTGCGAAAGTGGTCGAAAAGAGGGAGGTTAGTTTTTCCATTTTGCTGGGCGCATAGCGCAGTGGTAGCGCGTCCGCTTTGCAAGCGGAAGGCCCCGGGTTCAATCCCCGGTGTGTCCAACTCTTTGGTAGACTCATATGCCAGGTCGACTGAACCGTTTGTGGCTGATACGGTATTTCAGGCTTACGGGTTCATGGGGACCTGTAACGGTGTACAGTGTTTTGCTGTCGGTTCGTCAAACTGCTTTCAGCCAATTGCATCCGTCTATCATGGCCTTACGGGTCCATATGGACCTA
The DNA here is from genome assembly GCA_000468175.2 of Phytophthora cryptogea. Classification (NCBI taxonomy): domain Eukaryota; phylum Oomycota; class Peronosporomycetes; order Peronosporales; family Peronosporaceae; genus Phytophthora; species Phytophthora cryptogea. The sequence goes on from AUWJ02027215.1 coordinate 414, forward strand.
CAAGGGACCTCATTTTGTTGGTAGCGAAAGGGTTAAGTGCGAATTGGTGAACGTAGGAAGAGCCTTCTCAAAACGGAGGTACAGTGGTGCCCCCCGTTTTCGCGGGGGTGGACCTTATCAAGATTGCGAAGACATAAAATATGCAAAGGCACAGCAAACTATTTTTTTTAGTTCATTAAAAAGTTCACATCTAGCTTAGTAATGAAGCCTGTGTGGCACCAACAGTTGCGAATGGTTTCTTTTGAGACTTGCGTCCATCCTAGCGCACACCACATCATCGCTGTGTACAAGGCAACACTCAGCGCGGGCCTCGAGGGCGTCGTCGAAGTCATGTTTGCGCTTCAAGATGCCACGAACTGTAGATTCTCCGACAGTAGTAAGAGTCTTGAATTCAGTTGTTGCCCACCGAGCTAGAGCTGGAGCATTCCAGGTCGGTTCGAGGCTTGCTTTAACACACAGCTCTCCTTTTTGGGTGAACGTTAGCGTAGAGTATGAAGGTGGGCGACGTGACATTGCGGTACTTGGCGAAAGAAAGAATCGTAGACTTTGTAGTAGCTCGACATCTAAAGAAGATTAGCGAACATCCGCCGGACGTGTCATCCCTCCCGAGGCGGGGAAAACCAATTGAAGCTTGGCTTTGAGCCCCATTGCGCATACTGGAAAGGCACCTGCGATCTGTGGATACAACATCTTCAGATTTGCTTTGAATAAGTTTTCACGGTTTAATAGAAGTCCACAGGCGCGAAAACGGGGGGCACAACTGTAGTACGGCCAACTAGTGGTATCTTTCGGGTCCGTTCCATGCATCTTCTTGTGACCTCCGTAATCGTTTTATACCCCTACCCCGAGGGAGTGTTGGTCGTGACTAACTGCAGATTACGATAATCGCACCACTTGCCTTTGAAGTACCTGTACTGTATTGCCCTTGCGAAAGCACCGACTTCCTCTCGGGCTGCTTGAAGAGCAGAAGCTCAACGTGTCTGTCGAGCTCCCCATCGAGTTGATGCCGCGACCGTAACTAGGACCGTATAGATTAATGGACGAAAGCAACCCTTCCCTCATGAACCAAGCTCTCCTTGCACCGAAATGACGAGTCCAAACAGAGTACATCTGAATACACAAAGGGACCAATCAATTCAGAATGGTCGGCTCGTTTCGCCACTTGCCCATCTCCTCCGTGATGATGCGATCCGGCTCCTCTTTCCTCCTCAACATGCTCATTTCTCAAGAGTCGTGCTGCTGCTCAAGTCGGCAGCAACTACTGCACCATGACGCCCTCCGACGTTGAGAAGGCTACCAGCCACTGCTCGCCCACGTTCCAGATGCGCTCGCTGCGCCCCGTGTCCGCCAAGATTGTCTCGTACGGCCGAGAGAACCAGTCGCCCCGCCGCCCCACGCTCTACGTGCTTCGCGTCTCCCGCAGCGGCACGGCCGACTGGTACGTCGCCAAGCGCTACTCGGAGTTCCGCGCGCTTCACGACGCACTGCAGCGGCAGTTCAATGGCAGCAGCAAGCGCCACGCTGGCTGCAGTGCGTGTGAAGAGCTGCAGAGCTTCTACGACCGCGTGAGCTTCCCGGATCGCCACATCTTCCAGTCGGGACTGGGCTTCTCCAAGAAGCGACTGGACGCCACGAGGATGGAGGAGCTCGACAGCTACGTGCGCTTCCTGCTGGAGACTACTCAAGGACTGCTGGGTGACGAGGAAGAGGAGGACGAAGCGCCCGAGTGGGACAGCAACGACGACAGTCGCTGTCTGCCGCTCGACCTCATCCGGGAGTTCCTCATGGTGAACGAAGACCACGCGACTGAGACGGACAGCGCCCAGACGTCGCAGGAAGAAGACACCAAGAAGGTCAGCAGAGCAGCTGGAGCTACAGCCGCCGCCGTGCCTCGCCGCCAGCTGCACCGACTGACGAGAAGGAGCTCCTCGGTGACTAGCATCCACGTGCGCGAGTTGGACCTCGTCCCGGCCGAGAAGAAGTACTCGCCCACTGGCGACTCGATGCGCAACTTGTTCGCCGAGGACTGGTGGGACCCCACGTTTGCGGACGTGTTCGACGAGTGCACCGCGCCACCCGAGGACGCCTTCATCCACCGCCAGGTCGAAGACGCGCCTTCGCGCACGCACACGATGCGACTCATCGAGAGTTTTCCTCGCCGCTGAAGCGACGAAAACGGTGGGCGGCCCTCGAGCGCGACGGAACCAGAAGCGGCCGCCCTATTGATCCATCGGCTCAGCGTGCACGGCGCTGCGGCTGATTTATTGTAAAATTTCGCTATCTATCATTAAAAAAATAATGACCCCATGAATGCACTGCTGCAGCCGCACATGCCCCAGCGACACCTCCATGTTCAGTGAGCATTGCTCATCACTTGTGCTAGACCCGGGCGTCGCAGCCGACCAGTTTCAAACCCGCGTGCGTTCAAAGCTTTCTCCTGTGGCGTCGAAGGACGCGTCGAGGAGCCAGATGATCTTTCTCCCGCCCCATCTCGAGGGCTGAGCGTGATTCAACCACACACCGGAATGCATCTCCTCGACTCGTCTAGTGATTGCCAACGCATTGGCAACGCTGCACACGCCTGCTGCTTCCGTTGCAGCAGACTCCGATTGAGAAGATGGAGCTTCACTTGGAGCTTCTTCTTGGTCAGATTAATGTTCGCGCACCCAGATGTTCCGCCAGTCGCCACTGATTAATCCCGAAGAGACATCTTCAACCTTTAGTACTGTACAGCACTCTTAGTTTGCTTTACAGCATTATACTTTGCTTTAATGGTAGCGTCGAGTTGCCTGGAGGCAACAACAAGCGATGGCGAATTTACAGGCACAGTGGCAGAAACCACCTTGCACAGAGTTGATGAGCCCCATCTACCGCAAATCGTCACTCATTTCTTAATGCCATCCATCATCATTGCGTTGTCTTCTCCATTTCAACAACTTGAGTTGAGAATCTCAAACGAAAACTAGGAGAGCGCCAACATCATGATTCTCAGCGCCTTAAAACACGCAACAGTAAGCCAAAACACTCGAGAGGAAACGATCAAGTCAGAGAAAAGAAATAGCGTAGCTACATTTCAATCACGCACAGTGCCAGGAGAGTCGAAGTGGTAGTAGCGCGCATTTACGCCTTCGCAGCTTCGATTGCCTTGGGGCCGGCTTCCCGACGCAGCAGGTAGAGCACACGCATGGTGTACTTGGTGATCTGCTCCTTGGTCATGACGAGCAGAGCGCTCTTGATAACCGTGTTGAAAAGCTGCGCAGAGCAGCCCTTGAAGTACCCACTAAGACCTTCCAACTCGCCAATGCGCTTGAGCACCTGAACCATCGAGTTCCCCATTTCAGCATGGTGGTGGTGGTGGTGGCCACTCGAGCTCTTCTGCTGCCCAGCGATCTGCTTCTTCTGCGCCTGCATCAGCACCTTGGCACGAATAATAGGATAGGTGACGATCGTAGCAACAGCCTTGGCTATGGCAGCCAGAATAAAGGCTTCCAGCGCCGTCAAGGAGCTCACGCGCTTGGCGTTGCTGGCTACCATCTTGGAGTTCTGTAGCTGCAGCTTGAGTTTGTCGAATATCGTGTAGTTGATGGACGGGTTGCTCACCAGCACGAGAGAGGGGATAAACCCCTTCCAGAAGGACTGCAGGCCATCCTCGGCGTAGATCTCCTTGGCGAGACCCCACATGGTGCGGCTCGGGGCCTTCTTGTCCTCTCCTTTGTCGTCAGCGTCGCTAGACTCGTCGTCACTGGGCTGGATCTGCGCGCGCGTGTTAATCATCTCCAGCGGCAACGTCATGGACATGTTGAGTGCTCCCGCTGTGGAGGCCATGAGCAGACTCATGCCCGTGGTGATGGGCGTGCTCGAGTGCTTCTCCACGGCCGTCTTGAGGAACGAGTACCAGTAGAAGTAGGCAAAGTTGGAGGACACAGTGTGGACGACCTTGGAGCTGAGACCGGCAAAGAGTCCTTCGACGCCCTCTTGGCGGTAGATGAGCCACACAGCCACCAGGAGATTGTTGGCCTTCTTCTTGCGAAGTGCCAGCGCCTTGGTCTTGGCCGCTTCGTCCAGCTCGGCCGCCTCCTCCTTGCTGTTGTCCACGTCCACTTGACGCCGCGTCTTGACTACGTCCAATGGGTACAAGAGCACAGCAGCGAAGAGCGCTCCCATGGCGCCAGCCTGCGAGAGAGGAATTCATTCAATGGGTTATACAGTTAGAGAGAGTTTTACCTACAGCATCTCTAGGACTTCAGCTAGTGAGAGAGACTGAGGGGGAAGGAGGAAACGTACAGAGGCGTCCACGAAGGCTTTGAAGGCGGGGGACGTGGGGTTCTTAACGTCGGTCATGGCTGCTGAAGATCTAAATGGCAAATGTGTTGAGTCGAAGTTGCTGGTGCGTCCCGTCAGGTTTTGCGGAAGTAACGCAGTGAAGTATGGCTTACGTACGCTACTTCAGAAAGGATCACCTGCGACATGTGTGATGGACACCTCGAGCGTCCTCTTTGCGTGGTGACTGGCGGTGCTGCGCTCTGCTGATAGCACTCGCCGAAGCACGACAGGCAGGCTTCATGCACTCGCGGCAGTTGTGGGGTGCTGGGAAATTTTTGCTGGGAAACACAGGCGAGTGAACAGGACCGAGCGGCGAATTGATGCCAAAATTGGCCCTGCCAATGCTGTCCAGGAGGATCTGCAGACTGAAGTACAGGCGCTGCGAAAGAAAGCATGACATGGCTCAGCATCGACACATTAGAAAACCTCGGACGGACTCAACCAAGCGATCGGAGATTTGTACTCTAACTCACGCAATGGCACCGCAACCACTTCCCGATTGCAACTTCATCGCTGGTAGCTCAACACTTGCAATGACGACCCAAAGGAAGCGCCAACAATTGTAAGGTGAGCCTGTGCCGCCAAGTGAGTCATGTTGAAGCGGGGTCCGCTGTCCAGTCGTGTAATCAGTTATCGAGCACATCGCTTTGCCGCGTAGCGCTCTTGAACCGTCTATCGCGCCCTTTTTTTCCGTCCCGCCCCCGCGTTTGCCGAAATCTCTCCATTTGAACGGCAGCAGCGCAGGACCCACCCACAAGCAGCTACAGCAAAAAGAGCTTCACTCTTCTTCATTGTTTTCGTCTTCCCATCCCCCTCCACCCACAGCAGCAACATGGTACAGTTACTTACTTCCTCTTTCCCTCTTCAGTCCCCCCCCCCACGTCGCCTCTCCCAGAAACTAACGCGGCGTTTTGTGCTCTCCAGGACGAACGCTACGATCTCTACATGATGGAAGAAGGTGAAGAGGAGGGAAGACACGTCCAGCTCTTTCACCTCCAGTACTAAAACCCCCTCCTTCTCTCTCTATTGTCCGCAGAGCTGGAGGACGGCGGACGCTACTACGATGAAGTGGACGATCTGAGTCCCCAGCAACGTCTCAAGCGCGTCCTGTACCCGCCCCGACTCATGGTGGACTTCAAGAGTTTGGGCGTACGTTGGTTGTAGACGTACCAGCTCTCTCAATGTTGTCGACTGACGCTCAGTGACTGTAGGAGGAGGCGCTCAAGCGCTACGCCAAGTTCTACCACCTTAAACTGGACGGCGACTCGCTCAAGGAAGATCTGGCGGCGCAGGTGGCGCGCCACTTTGACATGTCGCTCGAAGTGGAGGAGGACGACTCGATCGTCGCCTTCATGCAGCGGCTGCGCAACGGCGAACGCACTGCCGTCAAGCGCTCGACGGCGCGCGAGAAGGAGCGCAAGGCGGCGGTCGCGGCCGAGAAGGCCAAGCGCAAGTCCAACAGCCGAAAGCGCCAGCGCGACCACTCGGTGTCCGTCTCATCGGGCCGCAGCACGAACAACAGCTCGAGTCATAGCAACAGTAACGGCAACGCCGCCGGAAGCAACTCGGTGAGTCACGGCCACGGCAATAGCCACGCGGGTGGATCGAGCAATGGCCACAGCAGTCGGAGTCACGGAAACGAAGGACGGAAGGCGCCTCCTCACTCGAAGCCTCTGACCGCGGCGGGCGGCAAGAACAAGAAGCCCAAGAAGGACGCGGACACGGGCGAGGACAACGAGCTCTACTGCATCTGCAACCTCCCGAGCTACGGAAATATGATTGCATGCGACGGCAAGACGTGCCCGAACCCGTCGCAGTGGTACCATCTCGAGTGCGTCGGCCTGGCGGACGGCCGCCATCCGAACACGTGGTTGTGCCCCGAGTGCGACCCCAAGGGCTTCTCTGGTGGCGGCCACAAGAAGAAGAAGAACAAAACGCGCTCCAAGTCCCCAGGCAACAAGTAACGGATCTCCAACGCGTGACGTATCGAGGCGAATAGCGAGAGTTGGTGGCGTCCACTGCCGCCGACACGAGTTGCTCTCCCCCGCCGCGTCTATGGCTGAATGCTATGATGCCTCATCCCTTCCACCACCACCACCACCTCGCTCTGCTTGTCTCCGATACTTTCAAATATACCTATATTGTTGGTCGCTTGCTTACATGGGTGTTTGAGAGCTAACACTGGTCATGAGCATGTTAGCAAGTCGTGTCCGAGGGCGGTTGCACATCCTGTAGACGAACAACCGTTGCGCTTGTACGTTTCGTCGTCGCGTTGCGTGGGACAAGATGGCTACACGTTGAAGGACATCGGCCTCGATGATCTCACGCGAATGCCCAGAGCTTGACCCGTTTATCAGCGCCAGAAGACACGAAAGCAGGCTCAGTCGGATGCCATTGCGCTTGAAGCACTTTGCCGTAGTGTTTGTGGTAGCTGGCAACAGGCTGCAAATTGGAACCGCTCGTCTGCATGATGCACAACGTGCCATCGAAGGCTGCACTGAGTATCCATTGACCACCAGGAGACCATCTCACGGAGCGACACTCGTCTTGGTGGGGCACAACGATTTGCAGCGCCTCGCGAGCTGTCGAGCGCAAATCCCATACAGCTACACTTCCGTCCTGATGCCCCGAGACGACCAACTTGTCATCGCTCGGATGAAAGTGCAGGGAAAAGGCCGCATGAGCTCCACACGTGACCAAACGCTCGCAACGTCGACTGCGTGTATCCCAAAGCCGCACAGTTTTATCCAGTGCTGCACTCAGTAGTAAAGTGCTAATCGATTCTGAAGTCGAAGGTTGAGGCATTGCAATCGCTTGAATCTCGCCGACGTGGCCGTCAAATGTCTGAAAAGGACCCAAGCTCGAGTTCCTTTGAGCACGTCGAACATCCCAGCAACGTAAACGGCGATCACTCGTCGAGGCGACCCAGAGAAGATGCGGAGAGGCAAACTCGAGCGCTCGAGTCTTGCCCATCGAACCGCTGATGTCGCCTCGCTGTATCCAAAGCTCATCGGTTAGCTGTCTCTGGAAAGGGTCTTTGTCCCTTGTGATCAGCATTTTCACAGACCCGTCCGCTGCTCCGGATGCAATCATTGTGGTGGCACCGACATCATTGAGCAGATAGCGATTGTACGAGACGCAATAAATACCCGAGTCGTGATGTTTGTGCCTTTCGAGCGCTACGGGGAGCAGCGGCAACAACAAGTTAAGAGAGGACGACCAAGCTAATTGCTGCTGACGCTGCTGCAAGGGAGTTGACAAGCCAAAGACTCTCAGTGCACGTGCGTTTGTGCCGACAGCAAGGTGTACTCCGTTTGGATGAACATCTAGCGCGCGTACGGCTTGAGGCTCTTTTACCTCTGCAATGACATTTGCACAAACCACGTGATCAAGTGTAAGTTCGTCATATCGGTGTGGTGGACCCTTCTCCAAAGGAATTTCATAATCGGAATCTGGTTCGTCATTGAACTCTCGCTGCAATTCGCTGTCTTCCTCCGGTAGGAGCACATTTTCGACCCAAATCTCGTTTTGCTCGGACTGAACGACTTGTGGATAAATTTCCACGACGTCAAGTGTGTTCATCGTAACTCTCACGGAGCTCTTCTCTATCCTACTCGCACCAACGCTTTTGTTAAAGCAAGTTGAGACCTTGAGCAAGGCAGCAACATTTTCTTGATCAGTTTTCACTTCTTGGTCTTGATTTGCAGCCCGACTGTCAGTAAACTCAGCGGAATTGTCAACAAAATTCAACTCCGCGCAGTTGTTGCTGTTTGTGTCATCCTGTTGGTTGTCATGAGGCCCCTTGTCATCGTCGGCGACTTCAACTTCTAATACATTTTCATCTGCCTTTTCATCGAAACCCTGCAAGCTTATCCCCTCAGTCTGTGTGGCTACGTCGCTCCACTCCTCGGGCCCGCAGTTCACAGCAGCATCAGCAGTCTCTTTGGCAACTAGCATGATAACCTGCTCTTCTTCTTTCGTGCACGTTTCCACTTCCTCTTCCGTTAAATTGGCCTTGTTTTCATTGCATCCACCTTCCTCACATTCACGTGCGTGCAGACTCATGGACAACGCCATTGAGTTTTGACGCCTGCTCCTCCTGCTGCTCCAATCTGCAGATCGAGCAACGCTGCCAGCTCCATCAATATCAAATGGTCCAACCAGCTCTCCATCATGCGGCATTTCCAGTTGCAGTAGGTTGCTTTCTTCGTCTTCTTTAGCCACATCTCCTTCGGTAGCACCGCATACAACTGAAATACAGTCCTTAGCTGTGTCATCATCGCTTTGTCGGTGGAAAATGACAGCATCGTGTATCAATCCAACCAATTGCAGCTTTGGCATGGCCACGTACTTGAATACTTCGCTCTCCTCTTCTTCCACAGGGGCCCGAAATACAGACACCAGCTTCTCAAAACATTTCAACTTGGCCTTCGCGAGTCTTGCTAGATCTTGAGTATCCCCATCGTCCAGCGTCTCCATCACCAGCAAATGGAGCTCATCCAGAGCCAGTAGGGCAGCTTTTAATTCTTCATGATCGACACTCTCGTCCTGCAGAGGCCGCAGCAAAGCCCGAGCTCTGTTCACATCTCCATCGAAAACCCATCGTCGAAGCAGTGCCAATTCGCGTGATGCACCTCGCAACCAAGTGACGTCGAGACCACTTTCCTGCTGCAACGCTAAGGAGCTGACAAAAAGTCCTTGGGCCTGCAGATACTGAGCAATGAGGTAAAGCACATCTGTGTGGCTGGGCATGGTCATTCCTGGCGCCGCTTCACGTTATGCTAGACTCGAAACTGTGAAAGCTATTGCAAGGAAGACAAAAAACGTTGTTCAACATGTTGTTGTTCAACATGGCGTTCGAGTGGCATTTAGTCTAGCTCGTGGCCATCTACCCTCGCTTCCAGGGTATGGAGCTCRCTTGGACGCAGCTCATAAGGTACGGAGACCATAGCATAGCATAAGGATAGTTCGTTGGTATGTCCCGRAAAAAACATCATCAGGTCCTGTCTGTCTACATGGTGACGATGCTGCTCTTGGGCGTATCGGCTCCTGTGCCTCCCAGAGCTTCATTCTCGGCTGCTGTAGGTGCCGCAAATGCGGCCGCCCCCCCGAATCCACCAGCCTCTGCCTCCTGCTCGCGCTTCTTCTTCCGGGAGTACATTGCGAACATGAGCGCACCGATGATGATACACGCGGCCAGCACGCCAATAATGATAAACACCGTCGAGCTGGTACCTCCCGAGTCCGACTGGGACGCAACAGATCCGCTGTTCGCTGACGCGGGGTTCGCACCCGCCTCATTGTTGCTGGAACCCTCCGTCGAAGCCGACGAGAGCGAAGACGACGTGGAGCTGGCAAGTGAGCCATTCACCGACGAAAAACTGCTGCTGGATCCTGATGTCGAGTTCGTTGTACTGCTGGAGCCTGATGTAGAGCTCACTTTGCTACTGGAGCTTGAAGTACTGGAAGACGTCGAGGCCGAAGTGGATGCACGAGAAGAGCTTGTCGACGAGCTTTTGTCCAGCGACGTGGAGCTGGCCGTACTAGAAGAGCTGCTGGAATCTTTGGACGTTGAGCTGGACTTGGCTGTCGAGTTGGAGCTGGAGCTGGAGCTGGACCCGGCCTCGCACTTGTCGCCACTGAATCCGTCGTTACACGTGCATCCGAAAGACGGCGTCCCATCGGACCCCGTCGACACGAGACTGCACGATCCCTGACCATTGCACTGCACGCCATCCACACTACACCCCTCTGCGCACCAAACAACACCATCAGTCCTCTCTTCCTCAGCCTCCAATCTCCTTTAAAACACCCTCGTACCGCTGCAGGAAGAGCCGCCAAAGTACTGGTCACAACGATCGATAGACAGACACTTGTAAATGCCGTAGATGCCTCCAACTTGCGCGCATCCCTCGCCTGAACTGCCGCAGTCGCTGGATGCTCTCCAAATGCAGGCCAGCTGCCCGCTATCGGCGTCCGACGGACAGTTCCCCGTCGAGGAGCCGCCGCATCCCGTGCCCGCTACACACGACTGGATGGCCAGCGCCGAGTCCCCCGCCACGCACGTCTCTCCGTCTGCGCAGTCCGCTGTACTGGAGCAGCTGATGGCCATGCGATGCGCCTCCGCCGTCGTCTGCAGCGCCAGCAGCAGCACCCACAACGCTGAAAACCTCATACCGTCGTCACGATTCGAAAAGTATAATACCGATTTGGGGAAGCCTTCTCTCGGTTTTTGGCCAGTGAGACGCCGGCGGGAGAGCAGAATTTTGTGCCGCGAAAAGGGTACAGTTTATGACCCCTACAAAGAGCAAGCGAGACGGGGAGAAACGAGACGAGGACGTCGAAAACGACAGTCGAGCCAGGTATTTTTTTCGAGGCTCTGAACTCCCGTTGCGCACAAAGAGACTTTGGCCATGTGGGGGCACAACTTGGAGTCTCTACCAAACGCATTTTGTAGCCGAGTTGATGATCATACTGGATGACCAGGACTTGGAAGAGTCGCTAGATTGAGGAGGATTCGGTCGGACAATCCCCACCAAGATGATTCGCACCCACGCTGTGGATTTCGCAGGATCATCAAAAAGTGTCGACAAGCAAGAATTACTGATAGGCATCCAGTGGAGACATGTTTTAGGTGTCCATGCTGCAGTTCAGGATTCTTGGTGTTGTTGTCGCAAGATACGACGTTGAAGTGTCCAACTCGTGCGTGGACACTTTGAACAGTGATAGACAGTTGAATAACATTGACTCTATTTGCTGTGGGGGACCTCTCATCTTACCGTTTCTACATGGTGGCGATGTTGCTTCGAGGCGTGCGGCCCGTGTGTCCGCTGGCAATGTCCACGGCGCCAACGGTCCCGACGCCATGCGTGGAAGCGAGTGCATTGGCGTATTCCTCTTCCTCCTGCTGCTTCCTCCGACGAGAGTAGGCGACCAACAGGACCGTTCCGATGAGGAAGAAGGCAGCCATGACGAGGACGAGGATCAGCACGCCAGGTCGGATGCCGCTGCGAGAAGAACTGCTCACCGAGTCGGCGGCCGCCGCTGGCGAAAGGTTCGACTGGGACGCATCGCTGGAGCTGGAAGCACTTGCATCCTCGTCGTTGTCGGACGAGGTCTCAGCGTTGTCAGTGGACGAATCGTCCGTAGACGAATCGCCTGAAGTGTCCGTAGACGAATCG
>KV743565.1:4101-14270 GCA_000468175.2 Phytophthora cryptogea
CCTCACTAACCAGTCACGTTTACTACCATGTCGGGCAACAGTGTCAACACCACGGACAATGAAGTCGAAGAGAGAGCTGGCCTGGGCTTTACTGCTATGTGGAAAAAATGACCAAAAGGTTTGTAGAGACCTATTTCAAAGCTGCTCAAGACAAAGGAGTGAATCTCCTCAAAAGCATGATGGCAAGAACAAAAAATCCCCAAAAAAATCGCAAATATTGGCGGCACTATCACACTTTACGAAGCGTGGATGAAGCAATTGAGTATCTTGGAAGAGGTGGGGAAAGCAGCCAATCCAACTACAAGAGCTGCTCCCCTCGCCAAGCACACGGTAGCAGCTGAAGTACGGGGCAGCGTTTAAGATGTTAAGAGCCCAAAATATCGTGACAAGGACGAAAATCGCGGTTACGAAGGCTGCGGGTGTTGCAAAGTACAAGGAAGCACTCAAAGAGTACGACGACTTGGTGGCGAAGCTGAAGACAATGGAGTAAGGGATCAAAGCATCGCGGACTGCTTGTGAATACAAAGGGGCTCATTGCTAAAACGTTTCGTACTCTCTCGTCTTCCCTCCTTCAAAATAAAATCAAAGCTGCATGTTCTGCACTTGCACTTGCCCTTGCTCCACCTTATCCACTGGGGCCACGGGCGCAGCGTCGTCGGCGTTGCTGTCGTCTGCATTGGCGAGCGTCAAGTCGTCGAAGCCCAACTTGTCCAGCGTCTTGTCCATCTTCTGTCTCTGTCGGTTCCTAGCGCGCTTCTTGGCCTCCTTCTTCTTGCGGTCCTCCACTTCGTAGATGGATCGGTACACGTCCTTGCTCACTTTGTCCTTCAGTAGCGAGAAGAAGACGCCGCCGGACGTGCGGCGCCGCGCCTTGTACTCGTGCGAGACCTCGTCCACCACGAAGAAGAGCTCCGGCTTCCCGCTGGCCAGCGCGTTCACCTGCTGGCCGCCGTCCTTCTCCAGGCGCAGCGTCTCGCGCAGCAACTGCCAGGACACTTTGGGCCCCACGTGCTTGACGACGCGGTGCAGCAGCGCCACCTTGGGCTCCTTCAGCAGCTCCGACAGGATGCGCGGCATCTCCTTGGTGAGCGGCTGCTTGAGCGCGTGGCGGCGGCGCTTGCCCTTGGCCTTGGGCTTGACCTTGGGCGGCGTGCGCTTGGGCACGGGGACGTCCATAGTCAAGTGGCGGATGTGGGACGTTGGCGCCAAAAATAGACTCGGGTGGACCAATGGAAATACGTAGACTACGATACGGAATAGATATGAGATTGGAAAGGGACGCTGAAGTTAGCTGGAGTTGCTGCGAGCTACGGCTCGAGTTCCCGCTGCTGCAGTCGCTGCACTTGCTCTTGGAGGAGAATCACCATCAGAGCGTTGCTGCTGTTGTTACTTTGGAGCTGTTGGCGCAAATCCGAGTTCTCGGCGACGAGCTTCGCGTTGGCGGCTCGAAGAGTCTGCAGCTCGTCGTCTTTTGCTTTGATGATGCAGCTTTGCTGCTGCCCAGTCGTCGTTGGGGTCACGCAGTTCCCGGGCTGCAGTTGTGAAGGTGATGAATAAACAGAAGACTCGGTGGCCTCTAGTGCTGTGACCTGGTCGGTGGTAGACGCATAGAAGATGTTGAGACTTGGTCGCTCTTCAATCTGCAAGAATTCAGCATGTGTTTCTTGCTGGAGCTCAACGAGACATCGCGCACGTTTACTTATTCTGTCCGAAAGAGCCTCAGTAATGTCAGTGCGTGGCCGCTTTTGACTCTCTCCTTGCTGCACCTGATTGAGATGCTGCTGACGCAACGTCTTCCTCCAGTTCTTTAGACTTGCTTCCGTTTCCACGACTGGCGCGCTGTGCACTTCCACGGGAGACCCCTGATTGCTGACTGCGGCTCTCACAGGACGCCGCGATAGCGCCAATGCACGAATCAGGAGTTCATCCAATTCATCGTCGTCCTCATCATCGTCCTCTTCGTCGTCGGTAGTTCCAGGCGACCCTGGAGATGGCTGCTGCACAACCGACTGAATGGTCTTCAGCCAAACCACCTCCAGCTCTGCCGATTCGTCGTCCTTTTCTCCATTAAGCGTTCGCTGGCGGCGCTGGGTGAACAGTAGCATCGCGCGACGCAGCAACCGGTCCAGCTCATCGTCATTCTCCTCTTGCTCGGTCTGCAGCGATGCCGCCACTATTACACGCTGCTTCTCTCTGGCATCTCCCATGGGAGTGCTGCGAAGGCGGCTATTGCTCACTCTTCTTCGAAGCAAGACCGTCGCTCGGTGTAGCAAGCAATCGAGTTCTGTGTCGTCCTCATCGTCCATCGAAGCGCCTCTGGGTCGAACGGCAGCACCCGAGGCCTCCTGTCGGCTGTACACGAGCTCCTCCTTGTTGGCCAGCTCGCGGTCGTCTCCCAGCTCCTTCATGATGCGCTTGAGCCATTGAATCTCTCGTGGCGCGTCCATTGTTGCTGATGCACGTGAAGAGCTCTAAACGGACGAATAAGAAGTGCCGAGGTTGTCGGCCATTCAAACGTTGGCGCCAGTTTGTTTTTCGCGGGAAAACACGAGGCGAACATGTGGTGAAAACTCTACACCATCCATCCTACACTCTGGTAATTCCTGCGACTGTGGATGGCGACAAGTCATTATTAGATCTAGCGGAATTGGCAGTGCAGGTTAACGCTTGCAATATCGCACAACAAGGTTCTCAGGACAGGAATTGATGCAGAGGGTGATAGACTATGCGAGTGGTAAGGAGGAACATGGTTAAGCAGCGTTTCCACGACTTGTTATAGCGTTCACCACAATGCCAGATCCTCTTGTACGCACTGTTCGCTCGCTGAGTGTGTCAAGCGGCCCAACACAAAAAGATTTTTCGCTGGTCAGGAACCACATTCATCTACCATGACGTTCAAACCTCGCTGTTTGACACATACACAGCTCAACGCCTTTGCACCACAAGTTGTCCTCTAGGCCTGTGTCACGTTGCATCTGAAGTTTTCCTGTGGTTATCAGACATCGTTTGCCACTTGGGTCCGCCGTTGCACTGTCCATCTGATGCGGACGCTCTGGCGGATGACCGTCGCGGCGAACCGGAACGGGTGACAGCGCCGACGTCAGCGCCTGCCGTTTGAGCTTGCCGAAGCAGCCCTCGGCGCATCGCCATTAAAGAGCGTAGCACGCTGGCGCAATTGCGGCAACCGGTGAGCTAATGTGGCGGCGACTTTGTTATCCGATGGTGTGTGCGGCGTGAAACCTGATCGTAGACGACGGCGTCCATGCGCGGGCCCAATGTTAAATGCCGCTAGACCGCCGGTGGTGCTCGCGCAAAAGCACCAGAACGGACAGAGACTCTGTGTCAGAGAGGCCAAGGCCATGAAGGCGATGGTTTGCAGGCAAGTTCAGCATTTCGAGCGTCGAGACACTCCCGCCAGAGACGAGCCACGTTGAAGCGGATGTCAAGTTGTGTTTTGACTTGGTTTGAGTATACCGCGCCCTGTAAACAAGAGGTTCACATTCCGAAACCCGACGCGCGGCGCTTCAACGAGTCAGCAGCAAGCCAGTAAGCGCAAACCAAGTGCTAATAGCGCAGCAGCCACGTTCTGAGCTCGCGGCAAGCATCGATGCCGTGAGCGCTTGCAGTCTGGGAGGAAGTCGTGCGTGGTGGCGTCTCGGAAAAGCATTTCTGAGCTTTGGAGAGCGGCAGTGGAAACTGCAACTTTGCTTCAGCTACCGACTACACGTACAACTCGTACTACGAGACTTTGACTCAGGGCGCCTCGCATGCCGCCCCCTATCGTACATGCACTCGTGGTCGCGATTTTCGCGTTGCAATCGTCCGGGGGTCACGTTAATCACGGCCGACGCGCTCGGAAACGCAAGGTCTTTAACAACCCGCGGACGTTGAAGTGGTGCCCCGGCATCCGTCCGCCGGTCTGCGTGCGACCGAGTGCTCGTGGAGACCTGCACAGCGGCAGCAAACAACAGCAGCAGCGAGCGGCGACCACGTGGTGAATCGCTACTGCCCACTCGATCGGTGACATCGCATTGCCTTCGCGTCAAAGATACGCGGGTTGAATTTCAATTGGCGTTCCTAGCCTAGGTTCAGGATCCGATTTTAGGCGCTGGATGCGGCATTTAGGGAGATTTGCCACACGGTTTCAGGCGGTAACCCGTGTGCACCACGCTAGATCAGGCATTTGTCCATGACGGCGCGTCAGCGGGATAGGTGTGGGGAAGACGGGCGGCCGCCTGTCTTTCTTCAAGTGCGCCAAGCAGATCGGTACACTGTACCGCCGCACATGTACCGTCGAAATGGAGCCTCGCTGCCGCACCGGCACACGATGGCCGCCGCTCTCGCAGCCCTGTGCGTCGAAGCCGCAATCCACCAGCATGTGGCTGATACGGGTCGCTCTGTTCACGCTCCTCGTGTTTTCCCATGCCTCGGCAGCCGGTAGACTTGTGCGGGTTAAACTGGAGCCTCTTATTTGGACGTTGAACTTGGGCGAAGAACGCGGCATACTGGGCGCAAGTGAAATCCGGCGCCCCTCTCGCCCAGCTGTACCGTACCGGTACCCGTCCTCCCGTCGGGCTCCCTGCGCCTCAGTATCGTTTTCGCTCGCTGGTCGGCGAGTCTCTGCTCTCGGCGGAAAAAGAAGAGCGCACTTAAGCGAGTTACACCACAGGAACCGCCATGCTGGACTTGATGCAGGCGCTGCAGCCCTCGAGCGACGAGCTCAGCGGCCTCATGCTGAGCGACGCGGAGCTGGGCGACCTGGAGCAGCTGGAGACGGACGCGGGCGCCGCCGTGTTGGCCATCATGCTGCCGTCCACGCTGTCGGAGGACGAGGACGCGGCCCAGGAGCACGAGGAGCTCGATTCGCTCTGGAGCGCCGCGCTCAGCGAGCCGCACACGCCCACGGACCTCGTGCAGCCTGAGGACGAGCCCATGCACGACGACCTGGTGAGCGGCGAGCTGTCGGACAGCGGCCCCGACGAGGTCATGACCATGATGATGCAGCACGCGCCCGAGGCCGCCATGCACGCGGACGCGATGTTCCCGTCTTCCGCCGTGGCGCCGCTGCCCCCGCTCGGTCTGCGCGGCGCGCTGCTGCCCCCTTCGGGCCCCGAGAAGAAGCGGCGCGGACGCAAACCGTCCCCCAAGCCCAAGGAGAAGAAGACGAAGCGCCCGCCGCCGTCTGAAGCCAAGGCGCGACTCCGCAGCTACGAACGACGCAGTCGCCACAAAAGAGAGGTGAGTGAACAGTTGCCGTGAGATGGGGACGTTTTCAATCGTCCCGGTGTCTTGGCGTCTGAGTCAGCATCAACTGCTTGACGTTTTGGTGGTTCGTAGAGCTTTGTACTGACGTTTACGGGTTCTTTTTTGGTGGTGTCTGTTGTGGCTGTCTCTTGGTCGCGTTTGACATTGCGTAGCACACGATGATGACCATGAAGGAGACAGTGGCGGCCATGGAGATCCGCATCAAGAACTTGTGCGAGGGCGTCAAGTGCGAGAGCCCCATGCGGCAGAAGATTTCGGACCTCACTATGGAAGCCACCCATCTGACCAACCATAACTACAACCTAAGGAAGGCGCTGGACGACCACCGCTTCTTTCACTCGATGCTGCAGCTCGAGTACGATCACGTACGTCGAGATGCTTGTACTTCATGGTGTCTACTTATGACTCTTTAAATCAGGGAGATCTGACTTTTTGTGTGGATTTGTCTCTTGAACCGTACAGCGGGAGACGACGTCCGACTCGGTGGCTGAAGAGCTGTTCGATCTGCAGACGCCGCGCACGTGGCGCCCCATGGAGGAGGCCATGTGTCTACGCATCATGCGCGACTCGTTCCTGGAGATTGAAGCTTTTTCCAACAGTGAGGACTTTGTTTCGAGCGGCCTGGAGATTTTTGGCTGGCGCGAGAAGCGCAAGCTCGTGGGCAACAACGTCAACTTCATGTTTCACAAGAAGTTCGCCAAGGACTGCAGTGAGGACCTCGCGGCTCGCAGCTGGGAGATGCGCGCGGTTCAGGACCAAGTGACGCGCTACTTCGGCCACAGTCTCGAGGTGAAGGTCGAGGTGCTGCAGCGCTTCGAGAACGACGTGGTGGTGGTGCGTCGTAAGATCAAGCACACGATCGACGGCTGGATTCACCACACCATCTACCTGCTTTTCCGTACCAAGACTCCGGACGGACACCTCGTGTGCATCCGGGATATGAACCCCGAGGACGCGGACGACCTACATCTCGTGTCTGGTGCGGCAACTACGGCACCGTCCCAGTGTGTGATCTGGTCCAAGGCTTTTATCTGGTGGAAATTCACGACGCTACCGGAGGTCGAGGGCCAGCGGATCCGCGGCTTCGAGGTCGAGTACGGAGGGTCGCTCGGTTCAGCCACACAGGCGGACGCAGCCTTCTGGATGCGCGAGGTGCTGGTGCTAGCACTGCGCTGGGAGAACTTGGTCGTGGGGCCATTGATCACTCTCGGCTAAAGCGTTCAGCGGGTGGGACGGGTGCAGATGATCGTGAGACAACGGGAGTAGCTCAACTGTCTGGTTGTGCGGCCCCGCGTCCCAGAGCAGGTATTTTATGAGTCGTTGTTGTATGTAATGGCGAAGTCGGCGTTGATAATATAAGGGAACGTGCTGTACATTGGGAAAAGAGGCTTCGTTTGCCAGTTGCGTTTGTCGGTCGAGGATGGAGGCGGCCTTGGCCTCTGCTGCCAAGCAGCCTCGCTGGACAGGTCGAGACTGCGTCTGTCTCGGTATGGCGCTGTTCGTGCTTATCAATGTGGTTATGTGTCTCTGGGTCGCTGTGAACTCCGAGTCCTCTGCTCACCGCCAAGCTAACGCCGTTTTCCTCACTCTGGAGAACGCGTCGACAATTGAGTTCAATCTCACGATGAAGACGAAGGGAAGTGGTGATCTTCTCAACGTGACGGGACAACTACACCCTCGTTTCTCCAATTGCTCACGCAGACTTCACTTTGATGGCCGAATGGTGCTGTCGTCTACGAACAGCAGTGAAGAATTGGTGCTGATGAACCACCGAGGGTATCACCATTCGCTTTACACAAGCAGTGCGAACGCAACGTGTTTAACGACGCAGGACGTTCCGCCGCTGCATACGTTAGCGGATACCGTGCACAGTGCGTTCCGACCGGTGGTCTACGAGGCGTTCGGCGTGACTTGCAAGCCGCTGCAGTTCGAGTTCTATGACGTGCCCTACGTCGTGTGTGCTGAGGATTGGCTTCGTTCAAGACACAAGGAGACCCCACAAGCCTCTCCGCTTTCAAGTGGTGAACTTCAGCAGCAGCCGGCGCTGGTGATTCATGGCAAGCAGTTGGCACTCGCTGTTCGAGTGCTTGGCACTGCAGGCGACACCTTTCAGCCAGTTGAAAAGATCGAGCGCTGCGAGTTCCTCGAGGCCCCGATGACTTCGGGCGAGTCGTGCTCGAGCCAGTCGATGCACTGCCCCGGTCCACACATCGATGCTTGCACGAAGCGACAGGATTCATGAACCGTGAGAATGCACACAAGGACTCGTGACGCAGATCCTGCGCGAAGCTTCAACTTCGTCTGGCCGAGATGGACACGCATAGACAGACAAGCAGGAAGGGGTCAACTTTGATGCGTTAGCCGTCCATCTTGTTGCCTTTTTCGTCGACACCTTGAGCCTTTAACGTCCTCGTTGGTGGACCCATCGGGATACGGCAGTTGGCTGCGTCTTGTCCTGCCTGGGAGGCTGCGATGGCGTCGTGCTTTTCTTCTCCGTGAGACTTTTGACTTGGCCCTTGTTCGCTTTGTTGCCACTTGCCAAGATGGAAAGTGGCGCCGACAACCTCGAGCAGAAGCGAGTGGCACCACTGAGCACGGTGTCGCTCGATTCAACGTATGACCAGGACGGAGCAGTTTCAATGCCTGAAGAGAAGCGCTCACGTTCCAGTAATCGGTCGTGGGCCCCTTTCGTGGTGCTCGTTGGCTTGGTCCTGATTGCGGTTGGGCTCGTGCTCGCGTTGGATCGTGGCGACTCCATCAACCACGGACTTGTGGTGGATGCTAATGAGAAGGACCCAGCACCACACTCGGTTTTCACGAGTGCAAAGGGTCTGACTGCTCCTCAGAAGAAGTTGCTGGGGTGGGTGAAGCAAATGCGAAATGCAAGTGAACTCTACGTCGAAGCTGGCAGCAACAACATGAGTTTGACTGGCGTGGTGTTCCCTCGCAACGACAGCGACACTTTCGTGCGGTATGATGCAATGGTGACAATCGATTCGGGTCGGACGATACCGAGTCGGCAGTTTGTGGCGTTAGCGAATGGAAGAGGATACAAGTGGACACAGACGCAGTTGGGCTATGGAGATAACCTCGTCATGAGTGGGTGTCTAGCTTCGAACAGTAGTTTGCCGTTTGCTGAGCTCGCCTCGGTTGTATTGACAGCAAATTGGACGTCCGACGACTTTGATAACGAACGAGAGGTGGCTTTTGTTTTTAACGGAGCGAACTACACGGTGTCGAAGGATGAGGATGATGGTGGTTTGGGTGAGATCGACGTGGCCGTTTGCTGGTTGATTGAGAGCGAAGACAACGAGGTTGGATTGCACGTTTGCATTCCTGAGGCCGACAACCAACTTTCGAAGGCGGATTTTGAAGGTGTTTTCGAGGGGATTTCTGGATGTCCACAACTTGTATCGATTGAAAATCGACTGTCGAGCCGCCCGAACGTGTTAGTGCCGTTGCCGTTGTGGAAGTGGTATGGCAGCTACAAGGCGTCGTGAAGAGTGACCAGTAAGTGGTAAGAATGAACGTAGTTCGACTGAAGTCGTCGTTTTTCGCGTGTGATGCTTGCTTGTCTTACTACTGTACAGTAAATCCTACTAGTAAAACAAACTGAATACCATCTCTTCTTGGCCATGGGAGCAAAACTTCAGTTTTCGCGCAGGCCAGCCTACCTACTTCTTGGTACCAATCAATCGCAAAACGGCTTCAATCGCAAAACGGCTTTACGATCACCCGCATCCATCTTGAGGAAGGACATGATTGCAAGACGCTTCTCAAAGGAGAGCCCAGTTTGCTGTAGGTAAAGAGATGCCTTGCCCAAGTCCTGCTGGTGCACTTTCCGGATAGTTGGGAGCACATCATCGAGTTTTCCCGCGAGTTCTTTAAACGAGCTTCTCTCTTCGTCCTCCGCTTCTTCTTCGTCGGTCTTGTGGCGTCTAAGCAGGCGATGAGTCTCCGAGTGGGTAGTCTTGATCGACTGGAGGACCGTGTTCATCTTCGGAAATGGAGTCTGCACCAATTCCGTGGATGCCGACACATTTCCAGTGCTGGCGAGAATTGTGGCCGCAGCCAGTAGAAGAACAATGCATACGCGCGTTCCAGTGGGTCATGTTACTTGTGAACGACTGAGTAGATTGCAAAGTGCGTGGGCTACTCCCTGGACGGTATGGCAGCTCATTGAGCCAGACTCGACAGATCACAAGAAAGCGCGAATGGCGACGTACAATACATATATGCATATGAATCGCGTGTATCACGACTGGTCTGACTTATCCAAAGGAAGAACACATACGAAAGTACAGTGCTGCAAATTACGGATCTCCAATGCTTGCTTTTGTGTTTGCAGACATCCTGAGTTGTTGTTTTCTAGGAAATGACTACGCGCATACTATTTCGCCAATGCGCATGAAATTGCTGGCCCTTATAAGCCAATTTGGCTCATCGGCCGTACACATGGATGCACAGCATACCTAGACGCCATTTACGTCCGAGCGGAACTTTCAAAGATACGAAATGATCAGCAAACCAATATCTCATTCAATCAAATTCAGAATCAACATCAACAACCTTCAGATTAGGATAGTCACGTGTGTAGCAAACCAGGAATAACCAGTTAATCAACTCAATTTCCTTCCTAGACGCCATTTACGCGTTCTGTTTGTAGAGAGCCAGCTCGATGATGGCATCGCAATAACGCGTCCAACGATTGTCTTTTGCATGATGCTCTATGGGTGTACGAGGGGAAATCGCCAAAGGTGTATCATTTTAAAACATTATACCAAACGGTGTGAAACGTGTAAGTGGAGCGACAGCATGCCCGATAACGCACGGCATAGGCTTGGTCCTGATTGCGGTTGGGCTCGTGCTCGCGTTGGATCGTGGCGACTCCATCAACCACGGAC
>KV743574.1:0-24111 GCA_000468175.2 Phytophthora cryptogea
GGGGGCAAGGCTGAACGGTGGCGCTGTGAAATGGGCTAATTTGCGTTTGCAGAGTTATCGACTTCAATAGTTCTTGTGAAATTTCTACATTCTGATCATTGCCCAACAGAACCTGTAGAAACTCAAACACAACTTCGCAACGATATCTGAAAGTTGCCTCGATCGCCGAAGGAGCCTCGAACGAAGTGCTATCTAGATCGCGTTGAGCACCGATTCGTCTTGGCGAATTTAACGATCTGCTATTGAAGAAGAGGACATTTACACATTCAGGTTCATCGATGACAGCGAAGGCACGTCAACTCTGTTTCCGCCTGCCTGGTTACCAATAACGCCTAGATCCGCAATGTAAGATCACTTGAGTAACCCTGCTCGGCATGATGTTATTCGAAATCCCAGGACGCAGCAACGCGTGGTGCCTCATAAGAACCGAAGTTGCGTGTACTCGCCACGATTGCAGACCACGACATGTCTGCATGGGGCCGATGTCGCATGCGGACACATTCATGCCACAAGCAAAGCATTGAGATGCCAGCTACGTGTGCTCGTAAAGCGGGAGCTACAAAATTGCAGTAACATGCAGCCCAGCCTGCGGTGCAGCTAATAGAGAGTTGTGCATCGCGACTGCCAAGTGTAGCAAGTCTGATCACAATATGTGACGGCGCCTCTGACGTGCTGCTGATCCTCGCGCCTGGAGCAGGCGCATGGCGTAACTTCACCACGTGATTCCGCCTTCAACGGGCAGAGCTGCACATACTAGTACTAAAGTAATGTCGTATGGATGGGAGCGTCGGAGCCGTACTGCAGGAAAGGTGGCAAATATCCTGAGCAATGACGGATTCGAGTCCAAGCACGACGACTGCAGTCGCAATTTTTGTCTGTCCGAAAGGCAACTGGACAGGCGCCGCCGGTTTCGCGCCAGTCGATGACGAAAGGAGCGATTCAAGCGGCTTCAGTCCCTTTGAACAGCACTTGGAGGTCGGCGCGAGTCGAAGATGGCTGCTGAAAAGGAGGTCCTTGGGTCAGCACCGCGGTCTCTTTCGTCCGATCGAGGTGACTAAAAGACTAAAATTTAGTCCGCGAGGCCCATCTGGCATTAATTTTGCACCCATAAACAAGTCAGTTCAGCGCTCGTCCAATCCCAGTGCTCGAAAAAGCGTCAGAACGCGAAGGTTGCAGTTGCGTTCCCGCTGTTCGAGAGCTTTTTGGTGGTGATTAGCCGTCCGGGTCACAAAAATCTGAGGCGCTGTAACATGCGCGGAGGACAGGCCAGCATACTGGAGCCCAGTGAGCCGCGACCCTGGCCCTCTATCCGGTAGAGGGCAAGCACGCCACAGAGAGCGCACAACTCCGATGGACCATCAGCCCATTTCCAGTTTTGCGTTGCGTCCCCCAGCCGTCCCGCCAGGAGAAGCTTCCAAGCTACACCAGCCAGTGAAGAGAGACGCCATCCTTTGCTGCTGTTACCCTGCGCTGAAGCAAAATGGTGGCAGCGCGTAAGGTCCTCATCGTTGTCGGTGTGCTCGTGGTCATTGGTGTGGCCGTGGGCATCATCGTCGGCGTCACGAGTAGCGGCGACGACGACGATGCCAACACGACGAGCGGCGGCACGGGCACCTCCAGCAGCTCTGGGTCTTCTGCAACAGGTGTCTCGGACTCCACATCCACCACCACGTCCAACGTGACTGAGTCTGATCTGCTCACTAACACGACAAGTAGCAGCGGATCGGCCAATAATGAACCAACTAGCGACCCAGAAGAAGCCAAGGCCGCCCTCACCATGCTCGCCATTGGAGACTGGGGCGCCACGACGGACAAGCCCGGCTCGTGCTGCAACAAGTACCGCAAGGTCGCCAATGACTCGCTCGAGATGAAGATCGACTACTGGGCCCAGATCAACATTGCTGAGATCCTCGCCAAGGCTGCCGGAGACATCAAACCCTCCCGTATCATCGGACACGGTGACAACATTTACTGGAACGGAGCCGGCCCCGATGACATTGACTACCGCATGGAGACCACCTTCGAGAGCGTGTACGACCAACCCGAGCTTGAGGGGATCCCATGGATCAACGTCGTGGGCAACCACGATCTTGGTGGCTCGGAGTACATATGCGGTGACAAGGACTACAACTTCCGCGAGTGCGAGAGCACCGAGGAGATGCTCAAGTACCTGAACCTCAAGTTTTCGCTGCAGCAGGAGTACAAGAGTGCCAATAGCGACCGCTGGAAACTCTCGGACCACTACTACGTGGAGAGCGTGGAGGAGAACGGCGTGTCGGTCGACATTTTCAACATCGATACCAACTTTGCTGACTCGCACGGTGTCATGCAGATCTGCTGCCAGTGCTACGGATACGTCAAGAAGAAAAACCTGAGCGCCGCGGAAGCTAAGGCTCTGGGCAACACGTGCAACGACCGCACCCCTGGTGACGAGCTTTGCGCTGGTGGTAGCACCGAGATGTACAACGCCTGCGCCGACACGATTAAGCAGTGGTGGGACGACTCGCTCGAGCAGGTGAAGAAGGACCTTGCCGCCTCGACTGCTACTTGGAAGGTGATTAACTCGCACTACTCGCCTCACTTCCACATGAGCGAGGACAAGATGAAGGAGTGGTTCATGGTCACGAAGGAAGGAGGTGCTCACGTGTGGTTTAACGGTCACACGCACGGCTTCAACCACGACATCAGCAACTGGGGTACCCACTTCTACGAGAACGGTGGCGGTGGCGGCATCCAGAGTGAGACTTCGGGTATGCCTCCTGAGGTTGCCGAGAAGTATGTGGAGCACGCGTGGATTGCTGCTGGCAACCCCTACGGCTTCTTCATGCTACACTTCTCTGAGGACTGGCTCAAGACGGAGTTTGTGACGTTCGACGACGCCTGGACTTTCAGCGTCAACAAGGACGAGATCGTCAAGGGTGGCTACCAGAAGGGCCACTGCTGGCATGTTCCTGTGACTATCGGCACGGGTAAGGAGTGCACGACGAGTCAGAACAGAGTGTAGACTCGCCTCACCGACATTGAAACAGCTCTCGAGCTGTAAGTGTATGCTGACCATGTGGTTAGCGACTATAGTCTTCGCTCACTGTTTTGCCCGATAATGCATCTATCACAACAAACATTTTAGTTCAAGAAGACATTGATGTGGTCTAGCACGATAAATTATTCTGCAGTACCCAGAATTGCTCTTACATGACTCATTCTACCTACCTTCACCCTTGTGTTATTCTGTCTGCACGTGCGGATGTCACGGGTGATACTATTGTTCGAAGGTGTCCCTGCGTAGGCGACACCACATCTGGAGTTGAAGAAGTTCCTCCAGCCATCATAACCGTGTTGCTACCCTGTTGTTGTTGCTGCTGTTCTTGGACTTTACCCAGGTCTGCTTGGTGACAGGTCGACGGGTTGGTAGTTTTTGATGCACTGCAATGGTCGATCGGTCCACAACTTGTTTGTTTGGGAGCTTGAAGCTGCTTCGAACCCCCTTGTCCATTTAAATGGCACCCGTTCGTGTCGTGAGTCCCGTTTTTCGGTTGGTTTTCACCGTTCCCATTCACCCCGCCGTTTTCTGGTTGCACCTGTGTTCGGTGATTTAGTGGTGAGTGCGTCTGCTGGACGCGTTCGCAGTTCCCCTGCTGCTCTTCTTCACGTTGCCGAGGTAGCTGTGTCTTCTCCAACTTCAACGCGTCGACTTCCTGCTCTAGAGTGTCGACCTGCTTCTCCAATCCTTCAACCTGTTGCTCCAGCTTTCCCACTTTCTGCCGAAGCGACTCGTTCTCCGCAGTCGCTCTGGCAGCAAAGTCCTCTGCTTGCTCCCGCAGCGCTGCTCGTTCTTGCTCGAGTTGGTTTCTCAGCTGTATCTCCACATTGCTCACATACTGTCTCGCCTCCTGCATGATGCTTCCGTGCACGCGTCCAAACTCGGCGATCCTCTTGAGCTGTTCATCTGCCCACAAGAAAAACAATTACCACCGTCAGCACCACTCCAAAATGAAAAACTATCATCTACAGCCCCCAACGTACTCGTAAAGTGGTCTTCCACGTGTAGAATGACTCTCTGCTGCCACTTCTCGAGCTCCGCCACAGAGATCGTGACCATTTCTTCCTGCTCTTCGTCACTGGAGTTCTCTCCGCTCCGTTCACTGATCGCGTCATCATCTCCGCTGTTTTGTCTTTTCCGTAGACTTCGACGACCTCTTGGAGCCTCTTCACCAATTGGCAGCGCTGTATTCAATTCCTGGAACGGAATACTCGGCAGTTGGAAGCTGTTTGAGACCTCCATTGGCTCCTGTTTGATGGCCGTTAGCCCCCGCAGCGAGGACGGAGACACATCGTCCAGTAGACTGGAGACCTCGGACGCAGAGGACGACGAGCTTGAGGCCGCGGGGTCCACGAAGCGCCGACCGATGCGCTTCCGCGTGACTGGCGACTTCTTCCGGCCCATTATTTGATTCTAAGTAATAAACGTCAGATGGTCCAGGAGGCACGGGGATTGGTGGAAAAGGGACGATGCATTTTGTAGGTTGATGTAGGACCCAACCTAGAGTGGCAGTTAGCGGAGCTGCTGGAGGATACGCGCTGGAGGACAGAGGAGGACACTATTAAGTTGAAGTAGTGATTTGAAATAGAATGGAGGTGCTCACCTGCGAGAACGGCAGCGCCGAAACCATTGTCGATGTTGACGACCCCAACACCAGGAGAGCAAGCGTTGAGCATCGTCAGGAGTGGGGCCAGACCACCGAATGCGGCGCCGTAGCCGACACTTGTAGGAACTGCAATCACCGGAGCAGAAGCGAGGCCTCCCTGTTTGGTATTTACAGTATACAGCGTACAACTTGTTGGTGACGACTTCGAGAGGAAGAATGGCTGAGTTAATTTCACGCACCACAACACCAGGGAGAGCGCCGTCCATTCCAGCGACGCAAATGGCGACGTCAGCCGCCCGCAGGACGTGCTGGTTCCGCAACAAGCGGTGGATCCCAGCAACACCAACGTCGTAGAGTCGAGTAACGCGGTAGTCGGCCAGTTCTGTCGGGTACACGTTAGAAGTGAAAGTGCTCTCACGCCAATACGATGATCAAAGCAAACAGATACTCACCCAATGTTACAGCGGCTTCTTCTGCGACGGGGAGATCCGAAGTCCCAGCACAAAGCACACAAGCAGTGGGAGCCACCTAGGCAGAATCGTAAGAGCAACGGAAGCTTGGAGATGAATGCCATCCCATAAAAACTAATCCTCTGAGCACAAAAGCACTAAGCAACAGCACTTTTACCTTCTCCAAGTCCTCGGCTCCAGTCTTCGCTTCCTTCGTTTTGGTAGCACCGTCCAACGACTTCGATGCCAAAATTCGAGGTACCTTGTAGTACGTCAAATTCTGGCCCTGTCACGTACAAAACCAACGTCGTCAGCACTTCTCTATAGTGCCAGAATACTCCTCATACAGCTTCTTCCTCACCGACATCAAGGCACGAATTTCGTCGGCCGCCTGCGGCGTGACGCGCGAGGCCATGACATTGTCCTCTCCGCCCTGAATCATGGTCTGCATGATAGCCGCCACTTGCTGTGGAGTCTTGCTCTCCGCATACACGACCTCCGGGAAACCTGTGCGTGCCTCTCGCTTCGTGTCGATCTTGGCAAAATCCCCCACTGCCTCGTACTCAGCTGCAGAGCCACAGAGCTCCGCAGCCGCTTGAGGTGAGACCTTCCCGTCCGCCACCCGCTGGAGCAACTCCAGCATCGACTTTTTATCCTCCGACTGCGAATCCGACGAGGTGGACAATGCTGCAGCTTGCAACTTGGATGCAACTCGCTGTCCACCGGTTGCAGAGGCTGCAATTTGCAAAACGTGGCGACGCACAACACTAGTGAACTTCATGGTCGACTATTGTGGTTTTGACCGGGAATTTGTCCACGCCACGTCAGACTATCCAATCGTACTTAGCAGTCTCGAACGGAGCTCCTCAGTGAAGACCATGACCTCCAGTGCCCCTATGTGCTCTCGATGCTCGGCGTTGGAGAGAGAACTCGAGGAACTTCGTGCGCAGAATGACCAACTTCGTGCACAAGTTGAATCGCTCCAGAAATCGCGTCAAGTGGACGTGAAGATTCACGAAAGCAAAGCGAACAAGACTTTGCAGTATTCGCCCTTCTCGAGGATGGAGTTGCAACGTTATGGACGTCAAATGCTGGTCAAGGAGTTCGGTGTCAAGGCGCAATTCAAATTGCGTGCTGCTCGTGTGTTGCTGATTGGGGTGGGGGGACTGGGGTCCCCCGTTGCAATGTACTTGGCGGCTATGGGTGTGGGCACCTTGGCTGTCGTTGATGCGGATCATGTCGACCGCAGCAATTTGCATCGACAGATTTTGCATGACGAACGAGGAGTGACAGACAGAGAGAAGAAGGTGGACTCGGCGAAGAGAAGACTGCGGGAGCTGAACCCGCTGGTGCAGTGTGAGGTCTATTCAACGCGCTTCACGGCTGCGAACGCATTGAAACTCGTTGGGGAGTACGACGTGGTCGTTGATGCCTCCGATAACGTTGGAACGCGCTATCTGGTCAACGATGCGTGTGCACATCATCACAAGCCATTGGTGTCAGGAAGCGCACTGGGGCTCGAGGGGCAAGTGACCGTGTTCATGTATTCGGACGACGAGAACGCTACGGGGTGCTACCGGTGTTTGTATCCGACACCACCACGAGTTGCGATGAGCTGCGCGGAAAATGGTGTGATCGGCGTAGTGCCTGGAGTCATTGGCTGTCTTCAAGCCATGGAGACGGTGAAGATCGTCACGGGAGTCGGAGAACCTCTTGTTGGCGTGCAGTGCTTTTATGACGCGTACGACGGACAGTTTCGGCGCTTGAAAATCGCCAAGAAGAGGGATCCTGAGTGTTTAACTTGCGGAAAGTGTGCCGTCGCTGCATCGCGCAATGGTATGTTGCCTTTGGACCCCTCATTGCTGGTTGTAGGGAGTTGCACCGATGCGGCAAATGCTATTGACGACCTCGGAGCGGAGTTTCGTGTCAGTGCTGAGCAATTTGCGCTGATACGAACAGCAGCATTTTCGGGACAGGAAGGCAATGGTACAAATCTTCTTGTAAAGGACTACGTCCTTCTCGACACGCGTGCTCAAACTCAGTTTGACATGGTGCATTTTCCCGAAGCGGTGAACATTCCAACTTCTCAATTAATGAAACAAGACCCGGCGCAAGTTATGAAGCGGTTGCAAGGTGTGGTTGAAACAACACCCTTGGAGAAAGATGAGAGTACCGCGAAGCGAACGTTTGTGATCTGCCGTCGAGGCGTGGACTCTGTGAAAGTAACTCGATGGTTTCTTCGCAATGGAATTGACAACGTGTGCAACGTCGATGGAGGATACACCGAATACGCGAGAGATGATGGTGCAGACCCGAGCTTCCCGATGTACTAATGCATCGACTACACCCGTTGTAACTTGAGAGTCTCAAGCAAGACAAACCCTGTACTTTCAATCAAGCAGTGATCGCTGCATCTTGTAGAAGCTATGCTAGGTATGATTTCGTCGCAAAGCTCCGGACGTGAGCAAGCTTTAGTTCTAAGAAAGCATACCTTCGTGCATGGAGAGGTAGTTGACGGGTGCGCGGTTACGACGACTGCGCTTCTCATTGGATGGCTGAGATACATCGTCTTGCGACGCCGTCACGGTAGTGGGCGATGATTGATCCGAGACAACTTCAGCAACGTCATCGTCGATTTGTTCGCCTTCGACTTCGTCCCCTTCATCTTCGCCCTGTTCGCCACCTTCGTCTTCGTTTTCTTCCTCCCCGTCAGGCTCCTCTTCGCTGCCTTCCTTGACCTCGAAGGTCTCGTCTTCCTCACTATCTTCATCTTTACCAGCGAACATGAGCTCATTGAGCTGGCGGTAGTCCACGCTATTGCGTTTGCGCTTGCCATGGACAATCAATGTCGACTCAGCCTCGGAGTCATCGCCACCTTGTTCATCACTACTATCCTCTACAGCAGCGCGGTTAATTGCAGCCATCGTCTTGCTCCGAGTCAGTAGTTCGGAACTGCCGTCTCGGTAGTCAATGCGCCAGCGGGAATACCTTCCCTTGGTCGGTGGCTCCAGGTCTGCTACAACACCTCGGATCACTTCACCAGTTTTACGGTCAATTTTGGCTGCTGGCTCCCCCACAAGATTCGGCTTCTTATACGTGGGTTTTGCTGGTTGAGCTGCACTCTTCGATCGCGTTGACCGACTACAGGGAGCACATCCAAAACAAAGAAGAACAAATGCTAAGTCAGACAACGTAGTCAATATGAAGCCATTTCTAGGCACGTACTGATTGAGATCGATGACGTCGTCTTTGCGGAGATACAGCAAGTCTTGGGCACTCTCCGGCACCTCCTCCGCCATTTCTTCTTCGCCACCAGCTTCTCCTGTTGCTTTCTCACCTCCATCATCTTCATCCTGTTCGTCGTCGTCTTCCTCTTCTTCGTTAATAACGAAATCCTCGTCGTCCTCCTCTTCGTCGTCATCGTCATCAACAGGAGCACCGCCGCTCTCCTCACCTGACTGAGCAGTGCTGCTCGCGTCCGTAGTTGCTTGCTGCTCGGGCTGAGTCAGTTCCGGAAAGAGGTCGTCGACAGTCTCAAATGATGCCCCAAACACGGAGTTGATGGATTTCAGGCACTCGAAGACGGCCAGACACACTTCACAGAACCAAGGCTCTGTACCTGCCGGGATATTAGCAGTCAGCACGACTGGATTCTGGCATCGCTGGTGATAAGCTCGATGGCAACCGATACTATCGCAGAGCAAGATGTCGTTGTCCGGTTCAATCTCTGTACTCCCGCAACGTGAGCAGTGAACCTCTTCGAACACAGCAAGCGGTGGCACCTGTGGATCATTGGCGTTCAGTGCCTTCAACTCGCGCAGGCCTTCGATTAGGGCAAGTTGGCCCTTCCTGATCTTCCGGTGCTCCGCTTCAAGCTCTTTGTTGGGCTTGAGCTTGTCTCGACTCGATTTGCGCCAACCTTCAGCTTCATAAGCCTCGATGAAAGCAAGTGGATACCGCAGTCGGTGCGCCTAGACACCAATACATGATAATCGTCAGCATTGCCCACTGCACCTCCTCCTGACAAAAGTATCCATTGCACCCACCTGGGACTTGATCTTGCTTTCAAGTCGTTTGTGCTCCGGACGAACGGGGGTGGCCGGCGCGGGTTTGCTGTCAGTCTCTGGGCTGGAGTCCTTTGTTTTTCGAGGTTTCCGTGGTGGTGGTGTGTCGGCAGTCGGTGAGAACGCCGAGGGAGCTCGCCGTTCACGTTGCTCTCGTGGTTTCGTCTTACTACAATACATATAAACATTGTGAGTGCGTGGACTGGATCATACCACCTCACCAAAAAAAAGTCGTGTCTACGCTTGCTTCTTCGACTCGCATCGACAGGTATCGAGGGTGAAAAAAAGTATCTAGACAGGTTTCGTACATTGATGGACGACGAGCCGAAGCGGGGGGCGCGTAGATGTCATCACTGTCAAGTGACGAGCGAGCTTTCTTCCGAGTACGAGGCATTTCTGTCAACTTGAATCAAACCAAACCAAACTAAGGGTGGTGCTACTGATCTCTTGTGTGGATGCCGAGGGGTGGGCTTGGTCCGTCTGTCTAACAATAACAAAATTAGTCAGTCACGGACTAAGACTCAAGGACAAGTAAGTGGTTGTTTGCTCTCGAATCAATTGTAATAGCCCCACCTTTTGCTAGCAACCAATTGGTAGACAAGTCACTACTGCAGTGACGTCGTTTGGACCAGTTAATGCCGTCGACCACCCGTGTCGTTCGTCCACGAGTATCCTCAAAGTTGAAACTTGGGAAGCTGTCGGCACCTTCGGACGTGCGAGTTCTGATTGGTAGCAACTCTTGTGCGTGTCTTGGCTCGGTGGTGGGTCAGGTGGACGAGTGCCCAACTTTCACTATACCTAACTGCGAACTTAGCCCCTTTGTGCTGCTTGTTCGCTGAAAAAAACTTTAGTGCTGATTCAGTGGGCAAAAATTACTGCTCCTCAGTGTCGATTTATTATTGGCTGAAAAGAGCCGTCTCGCTCGTCGACGACTGGTCGAAAAGAAGCGATCGCCTTGAAAGGGTGCAGCTTTCCAAGTTGCTGACTCGACGCCGGATGGAGTCGCTTACGGACGAGCAGCGCGCGCTCTTCGCGGACGGCGGCTGTCTGGACGACTACGAGGTGCTAAAACCCATCGGCAAGGGCAAGTTCTCGGTGGTGTTCAAGGCCAAGCGGCGCGTGGACGGCCAGGCCGTGGCGCTCAAGAAGATCGCCATCTTCGACATGATGAACCTCAAAGCGCGCGAGAAAACGCTCAAGGAGGTGCGTCCTGCTGCATCCGCAATGGAGAATTTATCATACAATTATTTAATATTAATTGGGGCTGTGGTGATGACGTGCAGGTGCGTCTGGTACAGTCGGTTAGCCACCCGAACATCATTCAGTACCTGGATGCGTTCGTGCAGAACAACGAGCTCTACATTGCGTTTGAGTGGGCAGAAGCGGGCGACCTTA
The DNA here is from genome assembly GCA_000468175.2 of Phytophthora cryptogea. Taxonomy (NCBI): domain Eukaryota; phylum Oomycota; class Peronosporomycetes; order Peronosporales; family Peronosporaceae; genus Phytophthora; species Phytophthora cryptogea. The sequence goes on from KV743574.1 coordinate 10,555, forward strand.
AGCGCCAGATCCGCAAGGCCAATGAAAAGGGTGTGAGGTTCGATGAACGCACGATATGGAGGTACTTCACGCAGCTCTGCGGCGCCATTCTGTACCTGCACCAGGGACGCATCATGCACCGCGATCTAAAGCCAGCAAACATCTTTTTGACGTTAAAAGGCGTGGTGAAAGTTGGCGACCTGGGATTGGGTCGGTATTTGAGCGAGAACACAGTGGAGGCGCACTCGAAAGTGGGGACACCGCTTTATATGTCGCCAGAGGTGCTGCGTGGTGAAAGCTACGACTGGAAGAGCGACGTGTGGTCCATGGGGTGCATATTGTACGAGCTCGCTATGCTTCGGTCGCCGTTCAAATCCGAGGGCTTGAACCTTGTCGGGTTGTTTAAAAAAATTAACAAGGGCCACTACGAGGATATTCCGGAGGTGTACAGTGATCATCTGCGCGGGCTCGTGAAGCGGATGATCTCGCTGACGGCATCAGACCGGCCAAGCGTGCAGGAAGTGTGGGAATTCTGTCGAACACGGCCAGCCAGTGCCGTATTGCAGGACCGAATGCGAAAACACCACGCTTCGTCAGAAAATAATAATGACGCTTTGGGTAAAGGATCGGAGTCGCGCTCTGCCAGAACGCGAAAAACTAGGAGCAAGAACACACCCGAAAATGAGAACCCATCGCGACCTTCTTCGTCCGACCAACAGCAAGAAACGCCGCCACAGTCTCGGCCCCCGTCATCGCAGGGAGATGGCTCCAGTGGACTATCTGAGGAAACAATAAGGCAGAGGCACGCTGAGGTACGGATTGAACTACTTTTTGAGAGACTCCGGATTTTGCAGTACGAAAAGGCAATTAAAAAGCGCATATCACCCGCGTATTTTGCCTGCGACTGTCGAAGCCTTCCGAAGGTGACGCCGCAGGCCCGCTTTAATGATATGCGAGCACTTTCGCAGTGGTTAATGTCGCTTCTTGGTGGCAATGAATTCAATCTTGATGATCCGAGCGAAGATCCACCGATTGTAGTCACTAAAAACATTCTTCTGGCGGCAGAGAAACTTGGTGTACCTGGGGTTGCACAGCTCAGCGCCCCCGCTCTAACGAGTGGAAGTTGTATCGAGGTGTGCGAGTTATTGGACGCCCTTACCGCTGCTGTAGTTAGTGGCGACGAGTATTGCACTGTCCCGCCAGCTTATCCGATGGAGCCTGTTGAAACATTAGAGGCATGTGATGCATTAGATGCTACAGATGATGGAGAGGAGAATAATAGCGGTGACGGGTTTGGAGAATCGACAACCTCTTTAGGTAATGAGGATGGCGATGTGTTCTCGCGCTGGGTGGTGGTCAAGGAAGAACATCAGTGTCATGCTTATGGTGATGAGGAGGACAAAGAGAATGCCATGATTCACTCCAATATTGATCCAGCTGCGTGGGAGCTCGAGAGGAGGCGGATGCTCCCAAAGTTACAAGCAGTTTTGCAAGATAAGCGTCAACGTCGCCCAAGTGAGAGCTCATGGCGCGTTCGATTGCACCAGATGCGAGAGCAAGGTGGTGCAATTGTATCGGGTCACGATGACATGCAACGCGAGATCGGCTTGATTCAAGCGGTAGGTTTCGGGCGCGTTGTTATGGTTGCAATAACGAGCAGCTCTCACTGACACAAACGGATTGCATTCATTTCAGAGCCGATTAAAGCAGACTGATACTTTGGAGCACTACGAGAAGCAGTTAAGCAACCGCTATCTGCGAGCACGCCGGCTGTATCACGAGGGGACAGAACGCTTGTCCAAGTCTCACGATAAACTGGAAGCTGCTCAGGTAAAGTGCTCCTTAAATACTTCAGGTTCTTCGAGTATGTTTAAGTGAAGCTAACTATTGTGCTGGCCTCCATTGCAGGATAATGTCAATCGAGTAACGTTGGAGGTTGCGAGGCTCCAGGCTGCTCGGATTGAACAATCAAACGCAGTGAAATCTGCGGATGCTCGACTCACCGATAATTCTATGCTGTTGGAGAGAAAGCGGCAAGTTCGCCACCTCGCCGACGAAAACCGGGAGCTCGGTCTGAAACTGCAAGTGCTACATGACTATTGGACTCGCAAACAGCAACAACGTAGCCATCTTGACCCTGTTTAACGTTTTTGAGCCCATCAGTTATCACGAATCACAAATTAAAGCGTTCCAGCCAATCAGCGCGCATCTGAGTTGATGTTATCAGCCAATCCGAGCATATGTAGCCATTCCCAGCACGTGGGGTGCTCCGCCGCTCATTGTCGAGACCTCTTCACTTGTATCAAGCAGCACCTCCCGCCCACCTTCGATGGCCCCGCGCACAACAATTCCAGTCCCCAATTCCACCCACTACGAAGCTGAAGCTGAATCTGATTGCGAGTATGATGATACGGGGCTGGGCCTGGAGCTGTTGGAGCAGGCCGAGCCCTTCCTCACCTTTGAGAGTATCCACTTGGATGCAGAATCGCGTCAAGCCACGTTCCAATTCCATTTCTGTGGCGGTCGTCGCTTCCAGGCTACGATGAGCTTGGCAGGACCTTTGCAACAAGTGGACGAGACGTCGCCTGTGGTGCGCAATGCGTTGCTGCACATTGGTCTCTGCATCTTGCCATGGTTCTGGATGGGCTACAACTGCAAGTACATCCGCATTGAAGCTGGGTATCTCAATCCGGAGCAGGTACGAAGTTATGCTCGGAAAGCGGTTGAATGTATTGTTGCAGAGCTAATTGGGTATCTTTGCAGGTGCACTTCTGGGAGGAGTTCTACCAGAATGTGCTGAGTGAGTATTTGTACCTGCACGGGTTGGACCGTGACCGACTACACATTGTCGTGGATGCTTCGGAAACCGAAGCGCTTCCGGTCTTACCGGACAGGAAGTTGGAGGATCAGGGCAAGACCAAGATCCTGGTTCCGTTGTAAGTGGTTTGTCCTCGATTGTTTTAGTAAGACGACACTGGCTCATTCCAATGATTGTCTGCGAGTTACAGGGGAGGTGGCAAGGATTCACTTGTGGTATACCAACTGCTAGCGTCGAGTGACACGCCCTGCGCGTGGTTGCACGTTGGTGACCGTCCACAGGAGTTCGAGCGTAGTTGGAGATTCCGGGAAATTGTCGAGATGACACAAAACCGTACCGAAAACGCTGTTTTCCGCTTTGAGCACAACATGGATGACAAAACATGGGAGGGCGAAGTAGCAGGCACGCGTTACCAACCGGCTGGCCACCCCTGGGCAGCTCTCGTGGCGTTTGACAGCGTCCTTGCGGCCATTTTAGGTGACTTCACCCACGTCGCTGTTGGAAATGAACGCAGCGCGAATTTCGGCAACAATGTCGTACACGAAGGCCGCCCAGTCAACCATCAGTATGACAAGAGCTTCGACTTTGAAACTCGCGCGCATGCTTACATTCGTAAGTACTTGGTGGAAGACCTGCACTACTTTTCGGCGTTGCAGCACCTGTGGGAAGTGCAGATCGCACGTACATTTGCAACTCGCTCGTTGGGGAGCTCCGAGAACTTTTTACCCGTGTTTTTAAGCTGCAACGAGGCTCCAGACGGCGACAAGTGGTGCTGCAAGTGTGCCAAGTGTGCGTTTGTTTTCATTCTTATGAGTGCGTGGTGCTCGAAAGCTCAGCTTGAGGAGATTTTCGGCGAAAACCTGTTCGAGAAACCGTTGATGTCTCCGTTGTTCCTATCGTTGCTAGATGAGGACGGAGTAAAGCCGATGGAATGTGTCGGCACCGCTTGTGAAACATGGCTGTCGCTGTACTTGGCTCTGCCAGTTCACGGAGACAGCACCTTTTTGAAATCCCACGAACACGAGATTCGCCAAAAGGGAGCCGAGCTGATGCATCTGCTGAATGACTACAACAGCGAGCACTTGCTCCCGCAATTTTTGGAACGTACGCTGCACCAGCCCGTTATGATGCTCGGGGCTTAAGAGAGAAACCAGAGAAGCAGCCAAGTCGAACGTATTCATTGGAAACGAGATCTATGTAGTAATTTTTGTTTGCCTTGCTCAAGGAGCAATCTGGTTCAAAGAAGAAAAAGATAATACAACTACAAAGTCTCCAAGAACTCAGCCACCTCCTCGTCGTCAAGCGCCTTTGCCATGGAGAGAGCCGTCTCACCATCCTCGTCCTTAACGTTGAGGTCGACTCCCTTCGCCACAAGCAGTTTGACCAGCTCAACGCTAGAGCATCCGAATAGGCACGTCTGGCCGCACTTGTTCAACACGTTGAGGTCAATCTTCTCGTTTTGAACCAGCAGCTCCACCACCTCGTGCATCTCGAACATGACAGCAACATGCAGAGCGCGGTCGCCCGTCGAGGGCACAGCAAAATTGACATCCACACCCTGGGCAAGCATCTCCTTGAGCACGCTCAAGTGGCCAAAGCGGCAGGCCTGGAACAGAGCGCAGTCATCGTCCTCTGCGTCCTCCTCGTCCTCTTCCTCAGCTCCAACCGAGGCGGTCGTGACCAGCTTCGTCGCCGACTCAATAGCTCCATTCTTAAGCAGCAGCAGAGCTACGTCCGTGTGCTCCGACTCGACGGCCAGGTAGAGCGGGTTCGACGCGTCCTTGGCAGTGCCACCAAAGTTAACGTCGGCCTTGCGCGTCACCAGCTCCTGCACCAGATCAACGAGCCCCGAGTTGGCCGCTTGCATGAGCAGCGTCCAGCCAACGCGGTCCACAACGCTGTCAGGGTCCTTGACGCCCAGACGCTGGAGAAGAGCCGTCGCAACCTTGCCAAAGCCGTTCATGAGCTGGTCTGCCTCCTTCTCCAGCTCGAGCAGGTCCTTCTCTGTCTCGCTCGGCTCCTCGCTGTCTTCGAATCCTTCCTGCACGCCCAAGACGTGCACAAAGGCCTCGTACTCCTGCTGCCACGAGTGCAGGAAGTTCATCAAGTGCACGAGCGGCGACTCGTCTCCGAGATCCCCCGCAGTCGTCAGGAACAAGTCCACGTCGCCCTGCATCACGCTGTCGCGCACCGCATCCATCTTCTCATCCACCTGGTAGCCCTCATCGCCCAGCGCCAGTGTCTCCACCGAAAGCTCCTCTGCAGAGTCTCCTCCAGCCATGCTTGTCAATCAATTCAAAAGTGGGATGATTGGTGGCTCTCAGATGGCTAACTTTTGGCCGCCTCTGATTGGCTACAGGGGTACGTGGCCGTGGTTGGCAGCAGCGACTGACGAATGCGTGAGGCAGATGTTTGCAATTGTGCTTTGGTTGAGATCCAACGAGTCAATTTGCTGCCGAGATTCTATTGAAAGGAGTAGTCCTGACTGCAACGAGCGAGCTTATGATGCTGTTCTTCCTTGCAACTGTCTTTGTTGTACAGTAAGCGGTCGTGTCGCTCAAGCTGTTCGACGCGCAGGTTTTCCTTCGTCAGTGTCATTACCACAGCTAGAAGAGCAGTGCTTTTTGAGGAGAGACTGCCATGAAGGTTCTACGCATGTGTTGGAATTGGTTCATGCTAAAAAGTCAACCTTACCCATGCGTAGTCCGAGAGGGGTTAATTGGATCACGGGGCTATCTCGTAGTTGCAGCACACTTCTAGATATGTTGCGTCGCAGTACGCGCTGCCTCCCGTCAGCTCAGAGCATCTACATATCGTAAAATGACACACACAAGACTCCAAGTCCACTGCAAAACCACTTTTAACCACCACCACGACCAATTAGTGTTGTACTGGACACGCCTTCGCCACCAAACTGAACGACCAAATCTACATATATTATATCGTTTCCTTCACTCCATCAAATGCACAAAACTCGGTAGTCGACGCAGTGATCGCCAGCATCAAAGCGCTTGCTCCAGATTTGCAACCAACTTGTACTGTTAGCGGTCTACCCCGACGTTTCGCTTAGGTACGCTGGATCCCATACAAACGTCAAGTCAATCGTAGCAGTGCGAAACGTCCTGGCCAATTCCCTCATGAACGGGGCCTCGGCTTTCGACGCGCCGGCCTCGCCAGCCTCTCTGTCGCCTACGCGGGCCGCTCTGGCCAGCGCCTCCGAGAAGGCGGCAGCTAAGCCTGGCCACGTGATCGTCGGCCCGCTGCGCATTCGAAGTACGAGCTCAGCGGCCTTTTTTACCTACAAAATTGACAATTGACGTATTGTTTTGCGCATTTTTTTCGACAGTTTTGCAGGCGATCGATTTACCGACTCCGAGAAGTGGCGAAAATGGAGCGCTGACTACGTCATCATGGCTACATTTCCCCGGTCGACGGCCATCCCAACAGCAACACAGCAAGACGCAGCACGAAGCTGTGCCAGATCGGATCTGCGTGCTACTACGCACTGCCAACTCTGGCATTTTTGCAACGGAAGCACGACCCTGGGCCAGCGCCATTTGCTGGGATGAAGTGAGTTGCCAATAGAGTAGCAGCAAGAGGTTTTGACGAGCACTGAGAAAGTGTTTTGTGCCTGAAATTAGGAGTTTTACATGGACCAAGCGAGTTCCAACGACGAGCTGGAGCTTTTCTGCGTGGACCGAGCAAGGAACGAAACGCATTCCGGTTTACCACTGCAAGGTGAAATTTGTGCGTGCCCTGGGTTTATTGGGAAAGGTACGCGCGTGCAGGTTGCGACGTGGTTTGGGGTTGATACTTACGAAGCTGTGAAATGGCGTGATAGTGACTTTGCCACTTACGCGTCTCCCTGAAGGACAGGAGGTTGAGCAGTGGTACTCTCTGGTGCCGAACGAGTCTTCATCGGCGTTGCGTACTGCATTGAGGGTATCGTTATGTTTTGTTCCTAATGGAGTACCAACTCCTCGTTCGCAGAGTCCAGAGAGGCGGCGAGTGACGCCTACGACAGTATTGCTGCCGTCTCCAGAGACGGAGATCTCGTCTGCCTCACCTGTATCGAGTTTACGGCTTGAAAGTTCAGAGGCGTTGAATACGGCGGCAATTTCTGTGGAATCAGGAATTATTGACTATGTAATTGTGGTGGGGACTGCAGCTGCTACTGACGCCCCAGCATGTTTAGACGAGGCCCAGGTACGCTTCCGATATCCCTCAGTTGATCGCCGCGACTTCCCGTTGCCGACAAAAATCGAGTGGTTCTGCTTTCCAGGAGGGCCAGAGATTATTACTCAAGCTGAACGGCCACAAAGCAAGCTGTTCTCATTCGTCCTAGTGGGTGGCAATGACGGGCTATGTCGATGTTACGTTGTGTGTCTCGTGGTATACCATCGCCGACCAAAAACTAATGGCGCCGAAGAAAAAGAATGGCATTCCACGTGCGTGGCATTTCTGACGCGAGTCCCTGTGATAAAAGACGTTACAGACTGTTTGCTCGCTGTGGCTCACGCTTGGATGGCAGCAAATGGAAAACAAATTGCCAGCACGGGGGGAACTGACACATCACGATTGGCGGAGACACGGACGCAATTATATCGTTTGTGTCATGGCATTACGCTTCCTGTCCGTGGCGTGTTTGGCGTAAAGTTTGACATAAATCACTTGGCAGTACAACTTACGGTACCCTCAATGACGTCCATCTACATGATGAAAGAGCCTATGAAACCGGAGCTTCGGCGTTCGGTATCCGTTCAGGGAGGGCAGTCGTCACCCATAAAAGCAAGAAGCTTTATCGCTATTCAACAAGGCTTCCAGCCGCTTGTATACTCCCTCGAACCAATTTTCCAGTTTTTCGACATCAAGACGATCATCTATCTCATGACACTTATTCTTTCCGAGTACCGGATACTTGTCCACTCAACTCAACAATCTCTTTTGTGTCCTGTGGCGGAGGGACTTTGTGCACTTATTTATCCGTTTCGATGGCAGCATCCTTACGTACCCATCCTGCCCCGCGTTCTTTCAGAATATCTTCAAGCCCCGCTCCCGTATATCCTGGGAATTCATACAAATTGGTTACAAAGCTTGCTTGAAAGCGGTCGACCAGAACATCTTGTGGTTGTTGACATTGATCGCGGAACTATTCAGTTGCAGGAATCTGGTGGACCTGTATTGCCGCACAAGCTGACAAAGGCTCTACACCACCGTTTAAAATCCGTGCTGCACCCGTCATTATGTGGAGAAAATGAAATCAGTCGGCGAGAACAACGCAACAGCATCGAAGAAGAAGTAAATTGCACGGATGACTCTTTGGAGTTGCTAACGCAAAAAAATGGGGAGGAGCGTCACGCTGCTGTTGAGTGGGGACCAGACACAGAAAAGCGAATTCGTATGGAGTTCGTGTGCTTTCTTGCTTCGCTCGTGAAGGGGTATCGTGAATGCTTATTTTTCGTGAACCAGAAACTTCCTGTATTTAACAAGCGCCGCTTTTTCGAAAGTGAATCCACGGACAGTGAGGTTGTGCCGCTTGTGACTCGGCTATTCAACACCCAGGCTTTCCAGGCCTTTCTGGAGAGCCATAGCTCGGCTGAACTAAGCGTGTTCCATTCTGTATACTTAACAATTTGCCGGGGACCAAACGATTTGCAGTGGTCACAGTCCATCCGAGCTTTGTCGACGTCGAAAAGCCAACACTCTTTTCTTGATACAGGGCCAGTCCGAAAAGACATACCAGTTCTGGAAATTGACGAAACAAGTGATCACAAAACCTCCGATGATTGTGCTGATAAAAGCGGTAACGATAATACAGGTGTTCAGCAACTCCAAAAGTCGACGCCCTCGTCACTTGGCAACGAAGAGGTCAACATTGCTGAAAAAGAAACGCCAAGCACTCTGGGCACGAAAATTGAGGCACTGCTGAACGAAAAAAAGAATTTCCAGTGGGATCCTTTTGCCCTGGAGGCAAGCGACGTCGAAGTCCTTTCGACTATTTCACAGCCTGTGAAACTGAATCATGAGCTTCTCGCTATAAAGCTTGGAGTGGAGCCGAAACTACTCAAAGCAAACGCACATTTGCTCCAGAATCCACACCTGGTGAACCAGTATCGACTACATCTTGATAGTAGCGTGGCGGTCGCACTGGCCGGCTCGGCAGGACCTGGGGGTCGCTTTTTATCGTTAGAAGACGAACGAATGGAGCAAATGCTTCACAAATGCTTGACCGCAGTGTTCACATCTGATGACACGCTCAACGAGGAAGAGATTCGAGTACGTGCCTTGATTTTTTTTTATAGTCGACTTCCGCTTGGAACTTACACCTTTTGTGTTATCTAGGTTTGTGAGGCACATTTCAAGAGCGCGCACGCCCGTGACTTGTTCGTTCTTATTCTTATGCAGCCCAGCAACCAATACGTTGAGAATGTGAACAGCTCCCCTATGTCAGGTGGTGCTAAAAGCTCTTCTGCGTGGTACAATCCAAAAGGGTCTGGGAGCTGCATTGGGTCTGCAGGGTTTCGGCTACTTGCACGATTAACATCGGCACTAATGAACCAGTGTGCAATTCACGAAGACTATTCTACAGCTCGCGGTATTCTCCAGGTTGCGACTCAATACTATCACTACGTGGAGGACAAGCACAGCGGGATTGGATTTGGTACTGTAGCATTACGAATGATGCCGTCGGTCAGGTGACCATCTCCTAACACTTATTGATGTTTGTATGCTGTAGCGAAAAAGGAGTATCTAGTGACGCCCTTGCGTTTGCTCCCAATTTGCCGGTCCCTAGATTTGTGGCAGCACGCGTTCAGTTGTGAGATCGATGCTGTTATTCAAGCGGACCCTACCGAATCGGATGAAGAAGCCTCGGAGACAGTGGGGGACGAACTATTCTTTTCGGTCATTGGGAGTCTCATGTATGATATGCTCAACTTTGAAGTACCGCTCCAGAAGGTGTTGACATTCGTGACGGTAATGTGTTCCACGTATCAAAAAGGGAAAGACTTGCTGGACACACTGAAGCAACTGGCAGAGAATGTGTATCGAGCACTTGACATGTCTAAAGACATCAAGCCTTCTCCGCCCAAGGACGCAGTGCAACCCAGAATCAACACAAAGTCATTGAGCCATCATGCAAACGCTACCCCTGTCAAGCTAGAACTACCTCCAAGACCAATTAATGGGTCTGGAGGTCCTTCGTCAGCTCCGGGGATAACATTTACCGAGAGCCCTCAGCTATCCCGAGAGTACGATTTGAACACAGTGATTCGCCGTAAAATGTCTGTCCGTGAGATGCCCAACCTAGGTCAGCCAGCCCCGCGCTCAAAGCTCGGAAACATGGATGAACACGACCATTCAGGCAATAGTAATCAACACACAGGTGACTGGATGAGCAGGACACCTCCAGCACGGCGTCGAAGGTCAAGTGCTGTTTTTCCAAGTGCAGTACTTGCAAGCTCTGGGTCGCCTGTATTGTGTTTGGCTACCGATGGCGGCCGTGCAGCTTGTGGAATGACTGATGCCCATGTGAATGTGGTAGATATCGATCCGTCTGAAGATGAAAAGGGTGTGAGTCTTGAGGGGCATACTGACGCTGTAGTTGCTGTTCAAATGCGAGGAAACTCTCTGATCTCAGGGTCTCGAGATCACACATTACGAGCTTGGGATCTGCGTGCAACACCCAAGAAGCGTCACATGTTCGCATTTTTTTCGTTATCATACGCCAGTAGCAACACATTGGCGTCGAGCGAAGACAGTGAGGTTGATGGCGCGTCGGTATCCAAGCGGAGTGTGGTGATGCGTGGTCACCTCGATGCAATCACATGTATGGAACTCGGGCAGCGTCTTGGTGCCGGTCGCACGCTCTTGGCCTCGGGATCTGAAGATGGTACCGTTCGTATCTGGGATACGACACGTGAAAGCAGTGTATCGCTTCTAAGTGGACACAAAGGTACCGGCAAACGCGCTGACAACGGTGGAGTTAGCTGTCTGCGATTGTTGGCGAGAGATGATGACCTAGTCTTGGGCTACCGTCGACGCACGATGCAAATTTGGGATATCGCGGTTAGCAAGTTAAAAGTCAACGTGCAGGCTCACCATGCTGGAGTGCGGGACCTACAAGTATCAGGTACACGACTCGTGACGGCAGCAAATGATCGTGTCGTTAAAGTATGGGATTCCGCGTTCCGTGGTAATGGTGGGGTGCTACAACCCGTGCAGGAGCTTCGAGAGCACGGTGGTCCTGTGCAGTGCGTAAGTCTTGGTGGGCCCGCGGACCCTAATATTTGTACTGGTGCCGCTGATGGTCTAGTGCGAGTTTGGGATCTTCGATACATACAACGGGGTCCTCGGCTAACTCTTCGTGGGCATATCGGCCCGGTCACACGTCTTCAACGTGATTTTACAAAGCTCGTGTCTGCAGGTGAGGACGGATGGCTGCGGGTGTGGGATATGCACTCGGGTGTGTGTCTTCGTGAGAAGCAAGCGCATTCATCAGGCGTGACGTGTCTCGAAATGCGTGACTCGCTTGTGTATTCCGGTTCGTGGGATGGATCGGTGCGCGTCTGGGATATTGAAAACGTCACCAGCTCTGGACAAGCGGTGGTATGAAAACAGATTTGTAATAGACAAACGACTCCTAAGACCAGCGGTTTTTAGTTACGACACCAAGCGGCGCATCCAACGACAGAATGCCGACGGCAAACAACTTGCCCTCGTGCTTGCATCCGCCAGCTTCGTTGACACCTTCATTATCACCTGCATCTTCGTCTTCAATCGAATACGGGCCAGGATCGGCGGTGACATCTCGCAAGAAAGTTATCAATCGACAAGTTTCGCAATACTCAACAACAACAAAACGAGCCGAAGATTCACGACTACAAATCAAACAAGCCCCAAAGTGCGATCTCAGCTCGGAAGCCCAACAAGTTAATCAATTAAGGGCTTTCAGTGAAGACAGGCAATTGATAAATGAGCCAAACGACGGAAGAAAAGGAGATAAGGTCAGCACGATGCCAAGGGCTGATGGGAATAGCGCTTGGCCAGTTCTTGTAGCTGTGCGGTGTCGCCCGCGAAAACGTCAGCGGGCTGAAAGGCATTTTGGTGTAGAATTAAGCACGTCTGGCTACGAGAACAGCAGTGCGAGTGGTAGCAGCGATGAAAGAGGAAGCAATTTCCAGGCATCCTCAAGCAGCGTTCAGCGTGGCGTTTTCGAATACTCCGCATCCAGGGACTACGATTATGCAGCGACCTATGATACTGAGCTACCGCCACCGCGGATGCAGCGTCCACGCCGCCTGTACGTGCAGGCCCCCAGTCACACTACTGGAGGCACATCTGGGCGACGAAATTTTGACTTCGATTTCATTTTCCCCCCGTGGAAAAAGCAGCGTGATGTTTATGACCACTGCGTACATGGTCAAATTCGCCACGTTTTGGAGTCACAACAACAAGGGCAGCAACAGCACACGACCATTGTAGCCTACGGTCAAACAGGCACGGGAAAGACATACACAATGGGCATGCTGAGTGATTTTTCTGATGACAAGGAGCGCGGAATGATCCCTCGCGCTCTGTCGCAAATACTAGAGTTTGCTACCACCACGAAGCGAGATGCAGACTCAAGTAGGATGGTGATAACCCTGTCGTTTTTGCAGATATATCTTGAAACCATTCAAGACTTACTAGCCCTATCTGGGCCCACTTCTTGTGGTACAAGACCCCAGCCTTGGAAAAGAAACCATGATCGTCAAAGTGTGAATAGACCTAACAGAGACCTTCCTGTACGGCAAGGACGCGATGGAGCATTTTACGTGACAGGACTTAGTGAATACGAGATTGCGTCGATTGATGACGCACATGCGTTATTGGAGCTTGCCATGCGCAACCGAGTGCTAGCTGCGACCACGAAAAACAAAACATCATCGCGTAGCCATACGCTTCTCACTATCTCAATTAAACGACGTACCGGAAGGAGAGAGTCGACTAGCTACGATGAAGACGAGGAGCGTGAAGAACATGATTTTGACAATGAGTCGAACGGGGCTTCAACCATCTCATTTGTGGATTTAGCCGGTTCGGAGCGCGTCGATGGAGCTCTTCATTTCCTCCGAGCCACTCGTGCGCGGCAAGAACAGCGTATTCGTGAAGCAAAATTTATTAATCGCTCACTGAATGCATTAGGAGGAGTGATCGCTGCACTGGCACAACCGAAATCTGGCACAGGGTCAGCTTCTGCGAAGGTTTTGGCCCGATTAAATTCTGGGTTGCGGGATGATAGGCCCCAATCTCCTGGACACGAGCAAGGGCAACCGCATATCCGATTTCGAGACTCTCAACTTACTAAATTGCTTCAAGGGCGTCTTATTGGTGGCCGGGGACGGCTATTGTTGATCGCCACAGTCGATGACCAACCTAAGAATCTATCGGAGACGCTATCCACGCTCAAATTTGCTGCGCAGTGTCGCCGGGTCGAGCTGCAACCTGGCTCGAGGCTTCGAGGAGACAGAACGACTCGAAACTTGCGCCGGCAAAACTCACTCTTGGACCAAGTTTTTAACGACATGAAGCTAATACACGAGAACCGCGAGGCAGAATTGCACGTACGTAAGCTTCATAATTGTTTCCTATCAACCCAACACTGACATGGATTGCTTCGTACACAGACTCAATATCAGGCGCAAGTTCAAACCTTAGAGCGTGAGTTGGAAGCTGTTCGAGCCGCTGCACAGTCGGCGTCATTGCTATCGACGGGTACT
>KV743579.1:2172-13186 GCA_000468175.2 Phytophthora cryptogea
CAAGACGCTGTTGTTTACTCAGAACACGCGAACCGAAAGACTATCACTCAGATGGACGTCTTGTATGCTTTAAAGAGGCAGGGTCGGACTCTCTACGGCTTTGGCGCCTAAAAATTCTCTTCAACTCAATACAACTCACTTTAACAACATTGAACTAAACCAAACTAAATTTACCCCAACGCACCTAGGAAAACAGAATCAACTAATTTAACGATTAAATTTAACGAACTACGCCCTCCCCCGGGATAAAAGCCCGGGTAAGTAGTTGCATTTCACAGTGATACTTCCCATAATACCGGTAGTTGTACTTCCCATAATACCGGTAGTTGGCCCCCAGTTCCCACGCCGAAGGCGAGTAACAAATACAAGAACTAGTATGACACACGCATTCGAGGATAGGAGAGAGCAAACTAAACGTCTAATCAAATACTTGTTGATAGTTAGAGATTCACTCTAAAGATACAAGTTTCGTGTGAACAAAAAAATAATACTTCACCTAAGCTTACGAGGAAGTAGCCGGGGTCGAAGCAGCCTTATATCCGATCTCCTTGTCTTGCTCGGCGCCCTTCGACGCAAACGAGTCTCGCGTGAAATCGTCTTCGCCGTGAAGCTTGCGGTAGAACTCCGCATCCATCTCCTCAATCGGCACATTGTTGTCGAACACGCAGAACCACGTCAACGGGATCGACACGAACGCGATGGCGCAGAAAGTGTAGAAAGCGCCGTCGTAGCCGAAGCTCTCGTTCGAGACCCAGATCGAGAAGCCGAACGAACCGATGGCAGCGCCAGCCTTACCGCACGCAGCAGAGATACCGTGACACGTCGAACGGATCGGAGTCGGGTACATCTCGGTCGGCAGCACGAAAGTGGCCGTGTTGGGACCGAAGTTCGCGAAGAAGAGCGTGAGACCGTACAGGATGATGAACAGCACAGTCTGGTCCTGCAGATCGTCCCAGAAGATGGCCAGGATGAGGCACAGCACGCCCATGAAGAAGAAACCCTGCAGCGCCATCTTCTTGCGGCCCAGACGGTTGATGAAGTAGATGGCCACGTAGTAACCGGGCAGCGCCAACAGCGCCACGAACGCGTTCATCGTGGTGACCTGCTGCAGCGACGAGTTCTTGACGCCGATCACCGACAGGATACTGGCCGAGAAGAGGTTCTGCGCGTAGTAGATGATGTCGAACAGGAACCACGTGCCGGCCGTGCCCAACAGACTCACCCAGTAGTGACGCAGGATGAAAGACAGGCGGGCCTTCTTCTCGGCACCCACACGAGTCACGGCGTTCTGACGCTCCTGCATGGCCTTGAAGGCGTCGGTCTCCTCAGCGGTGACACGGTAGTAGCAGATGACAGCAGCGGGGATGCAACCGATAGCGAACAGCAGACGCCAGACGGTCTCGAGACGAGAGTCGCTGTTCTCGCCAGACTTGCCGTCGGCCAGAGCTTCCACGAGGAGATTACCGAGAATGGCAGCAAACAGTTGACCCACTCCCTGCAGCGAGAACGGCATGGCAACGCGCTTGTTACGGTCGGCCGAGTCGACTGAGTCTTCAGCTGACGACGAAGCTGCCAGCGGATACTCACCGCCAATGCCAATGCCCAAAATGATACGAGCCACCACCAAGAACCACAGTGTCGAGCTTCCGCCACCGCCGTACGCCACCGTACACAGGATGGAGCCCACAATCAGCAGGATGCAAGTAGCGATCATGTTGACCTTGCGACCGAAGACGTCGCCCAGGAAACCGAAGAGCAGTTGACCGATCACCGCACCGATAATAGCGGCGGCCGACACCCACGACTTGACGTACGACGTGTACACTTGCTTGCCGTACTGCTCCGTGAGCACGACGTTGATGATGTTCATGACGAAGAGGTCGTAGGCATCGTTGAAGAAGCCGAGGCCTCGCACCAGATACTTGTTCATGGCTAGCGACGTGGTTTAATGCTTGATTCTGCTGAGCTCGTGCTGGTTGTGCAGGAGCTGGCAAATTGCAGAGTGAATAGGTTGTGCTGTGTCGGGCGTTTCTCTCTATCTCACGCTGAGCAGGGCGTGTGTACACTTTTCGCGGCTGGTCTCAGAAGGATCATTATACATGAGATTCAGGCTCTGCAAGGGATTTGGTCGGCATTTTGCGTTGCGAGCCAACGTGAATCACAGGATCTGGCGGACTCCTCTCAACCACAAACTCCATCCGGCTGTAAAAGAGCTCCACCTGGCACCGACATGAGCAAAAGGAGGCATAGCGTTAGCTACGGTACCGCCGCAATTAATCTACCATGGCAACGAGATCAATCCAAAAACTGGAGAACCGGCAACTGAGACTTGCCAAGTCCGGCTCTGAGCCGGAGCAGCTTGATGCACTTTCAGTGTGCGTGTTCAACGCGACGATGACTCGTCTATCGACACGGAAGAGATTCGATGAACACGGAGACCCGAATCTGCCGCGATAGAACGAGAGATCGACGCTGCCTGCGTGCCCGTAAGACCCCACCAAGAGTTGCCTTTTACAAGTGCGGCGTACTGATAGGCTGCCGGTAAACTCAACCTATCTGCTTGCACAACTTTTAGGCGTTCCAGTAGCCAGATTTTGACCTGTAGAGGCAGCTGATGAGCCCAATCAGCTCACGTCTGCACCATCGCAATAATAAACTGGTGATAAAATGCCATCTTCATCGCAACTTCAGAGCGGGCACTTGGTGTCTCTATCTCTATTTCATCCAATGTAGAAGTTGCAGCAAACGTCTTTCGCAATGATAATCATCAGCTCTCCGATCTTCTCCATGATCGATTCGTTTCCTGGGCTTGTATCAAATAGGACGGTGCACATGTAAAATACCCGGGCGACGCCAAATCAAAACAGCACTGCAACTCGCCGCCAGCAATGAGCGAGTCCGTGGTTGCTAACCAAAGGGATGTCACCACCTTCTTGGACGCTCAGTCACTTGTCCATCCCTCAACCACGTCGTAGAGCCTCCGGCGCTCGGTAAGAAGCATTGACTCCAGTGGCGCGAGCTCTATGATCGTCACGTCAAACGGACAGGTCTGTAGTAACTTCCGCTCCGTGAAGGATCCAGGATACATCTCTGCCGGCCGAGCAGCAGTCCGGTACAATCGGCGAGACTCCTGACCCCACTCTAAAATGTTGTCGCTGTTCATGTACAGCGGTTCAACGTCCGCTTCTGGCCCCTTGGTCGGGTTCATCTGGACAGGATAATGTTGTAAAGCGTCCCCGCACAATACCCCGTCGTTTTTCCGACCAGGTGTGAGCAATTCCCAACCCAAAGTACCAACTGCAATGTCCGAGAAAGCGTACGCAGTCTCAGCGAGCTCGCATGCGAGCCAATACAGCTCCTTGTCACCGTACGAAGGCGGAAATGGCAATCCATTGAGCGAAATAAATGTCGCCAGCATGGCTGTGGCACGAGATTGACGCACTTTGTCCCAAAGCATGAGCGACGAGTCCATTTGGTGACCACTCCGCAGTCTCCATACGTGCGAATTCAGCAAAAATGAGCTAGGCTGGAAACCAAAGTCTAACCCAAGAAATCGTCTCGGTAGCTGAGGTCTTCGTTCAACACCATCAATAACAGCAAATCGACGGTACGGTGTGACATCAAACCCTGCTAAAAACCGGTGAATTGCACCAACACCCATGTCAACGTGTCCTCCATCCGATGGACTTCTCGCTGCTAGGTACGACAACTCGTAGCTGATGCGGTCGTTAAAGAACAGCGTCCCCGTCTTCTTGTACTTTTGCGTCTCCCACAATGTCCCGGGGCTCTGGAAGAACAGCGTGTCTGCATCCAGCAGCATGATTTCCTGGAACCTCGAGTAAACCACCGCCAGCACTTTGATGTCGAAGCCTCGGAACTTGGCATGACAATGTTCCAGATCCACACAGAAGAGTTTGCGTCCCTCCGGCCCCTCCATTGCAGCCCCACTTGCCAGCTCACACACGTCATAGAACTGAACCAAAGGGTCCTTCTCCTGCATCTTTTTCTGCAGCCCCAGAGCCAAATCTCCGCAGTGAGGGACCTCCACCGGCAGATCCACTTGTAGACGTCGTAGCTCCAGCACCAGCGAGAATCCGAGCAGTGCAATGTCATCGAATAATGGCAGCACAATCCCCCGTGGCGTTGCAACGTCCAGACGTTGCGTCTCGTGCCACAAACTGTCGATAAAGGGCTCGACCTGTTCGGGAGGCAGAGGAGCGACGTTCCAAGCCATGCGACGGCGGTAAAACGCAATGGATCGCCACACTTTCAGGGTCAGCAGCAACAAGAAGAGAGTGGAGAACAAGATGAAACCACGTCGGTTGCCTGGAGACAGCAGCCAGAGCCGCACACGCGTCCGGAAGCGCCGCCATCGGTGCCGCCGGTCGCGATCCCAATGCTCGCCTAACATTTTTGTTTTGGTACACCATGTGTACACAGATTATGTGGATGTTGTGTAACGAGCACCTGTGGAAATGGATATGGATACATGAACTTCAACGTAACGGACCAATCAGATTTGTATAATGTTTCTATCGGATTCTAGCTGCTTGTTGTGCGCTTCTTCTCCTGCTGCACGGATGCCTTGACTAAGGAGCCCCAGGCTTGACTGAAGGCATTCTGGTGGCTATCTTTTATCCAGCTCTGGAGCTCCGTCTTGAGGAACAACTTGCCGTCGGACGAACTCCACTTGGCTACAAGAGCTCGACGGGATGCCACTCGATGCTGCTGCAGCTTCGCGACCAGCAACTGAATCTTCTTGTCGAACTTCTTGCGGATCAGCGTGTGGCTCGGCTCCTTCAGCGCACCCGAGAACGGGAGCAGACTGGGGATGACCTGCCCATCCAGCAGGAACTTGGCGAACCACCGGTACTTGCCTGCCAGTCCGTCCTTCGAGTCGGATGCATCTTGATCAGGATACGCGATACGCATGGCCGACAGAGACCACTGGTGAATACCATACTGCGCCTTCGCGTAGCACTGCACTTCGTCTAGCTCCGAGTTGTAGAACGGCGCAGGCTCGGTGAGTGGTGGCGCGTACTTGCATAGCGGTGTGTTCTTACCGATGCCCGCGAGCCACTCGGGCTCGATCGCGGTCACCATCTTCATGTACGCACGTGTTGTGCGCATAATGTGCTGATATACGACAAACGGCGGCAGCTTGGACGGGTTCGGCGTGAACACCGACGAGTGCGGGTGGATGTACACGGGCTCCTTCACGTTGCCAGTGGCAGCAACGTACGCACAGTTACGCTCGATCTTCGTACCCTCGGTGATGGTTCCTGCTGGTACGCGCTTCGCCACTTGGTCCAGGAAACCAGCGGCCACGATTTGCCGCAGCACAACCTGCGTCTCGAGGTCAGGAGGAGGCATCTTGGGCTTAAGCACGATAGTCTCAAAGCCTTGCTCCTCTGGGTACAGCTTGTTCACGATCCGTGTCAACTGCTGACGCAGCTTCAGCATGTTCTGCATTGTCTTCTCGTGCAGGTGGTTGTCCTTGCAGAATTGGCTGCTGCCGCCAGTGTATGCGTACGCACCGGCGGCACGCAGCAGACTAAGGACATCGCTCTCTTGGTCAATCCACTGCGCATGCTTGCGCATCTCCTCTGCCTCTCGCCACTCCTTCTCCATCTCCTCCATATCACTCTTCTTTTCATCTTCACCCTCTTCCTCCTCGGCACCCTTTTCCTTTTCACGACGGTCTAACGCGTGTATGAACGGCGAGTGGCCCGAAAGTCCGGCAACAATAGCGATGGTGTACTCGATGAGGTCCAGCTTCTGCGCAAGCAGTAGCATTTTCGCAAAACGCGCAGCCACTGGGAACTTTACAAGAGCGCGGCCAAGACCTGTAATAGACTCGTCATCACCCGGAGAAACAGCACCAAGATTTACCAACGTTGCTAGTGCATTCTTCACAGCCTGGCGGTCAGGTGGCGTCGGGAACGGGAATTGTTGTACGTTATGAATGCCCATGGCTTTCATCTGGAGTACAAGATCATCGATAGGTTGGCACAGAATTTCTGGGGACGAAAACTTCTGGAACTCCGTGTCGTACACTGCGGACGAGTACAGGCGGTAACAATGACCTGGGCCAGTACGGCCTGCACGACCCGCACGTTGGTCTGCACTAGCCTTTGAGATCCACTGGACCTCGAAGGACGAAATACCGTTTGCTAAGTCGAAGACTCGCTCCTTCGTGCGTCCAGCGTCGACCACATACTTGATACCAGGAATGGTCAGCGATGTTTCGGCCACGTTGGTAGCTACAACAACCAGGCGGTGGTTCTCTGGCGGTGTGTCAAAAACCTTCATCTGCTCGTCGTTGGGAAGCAAAGAGTAAAGCGGGAGCACGTGCAGGTATGGCACTGCAAGCTCTTCGTCCATATCTTCATCGTCCTCTTCATTCTCAGAAGCATGCTCCTCGTCTTCCAGATCATAGGCAACATCTTCGTCATCGACGTCATTACCGTACACTTGGGCTTCCTCTAGGTCAGCCTCTTCTTCGATATCGTCATGCTCTCGAAGGAAGTCGTCCTTACTGTTTGCTGTCTCCTCAGGCTTCGGTTGCCTACGCTGCGCGCGAAAGGCTCGACTACTCTTCAGAGCTGCCGCCTTCTTGTTTCGTGCAGCGACTGAGTACGCGCGAGAGAGTTTGCGACACAGCTGCAGGATTTCACGTTGACCTGTTAGGAAAACCAGCACGCCACCTTCAGGCAGCTTCTTGTGGATTTTAATAACCTTCTTGTACGCCTCATCCACGTAGTTATCAAGCTCTGTGCGCTTGTTGAAGTGCACGCTCACCGGGTACTGACGCGCATCAACGCGAAGCACTGGTGGCGGAGTCGGGAACAACCGGTGATTCTGAGTGAAGTCTTCCACACGAAGCGTAGCAGACATAATGACGAGTTTGAGCGGTTTGATAGGCTTCTCCGCTGTCTCCTTTTCCTCTTCAGACAGCAACTGGTACGCTTCTTCTTCTTCCCTGGACATTTGAGCTCGCAATGGAGCAATGCGAGACAGGAGACCGATCAAAATATCCGTATTCACGTTGCGTTCGTGTGCCTCATCCAGAAGAAGGATCGAGTACTGGCGCAGCAAAAAGTCTTGTTGGATCTCCTTCAGCAAAATACCATCAGTCATGAACTTGATACGTGTGTGCTCACTGACGTGCTCAGCATCGTATCGAATTTGGTAGCCGACGTGGCCAGTGGGTGCGCCGAACGGAACATTGAGCTCCTCAGCAACACGCTTGGCCGTCGAGACTGCAGCAACACGTCGTGGTTGCGTAACACCGATGCGGCCGCTGTTGGATGGGTGGTCTGGGTGACCATAACCGGCTTCGTACAAGAACTGCGGCACTTGGGTCGTCTTACCACTACCCGTCTCACCACAAAGGATTATCACATCGTTGTCGGTAATCGCTTCCATGATTTCCTGTTCAGAGCTGCACACAGGAAGCTGCATACGCGCCATTTGAATTTCCGGCTTGCGCGATAGCGTCACAAGAGTCGTCTTGTATGACAATTTTGTCTTGTTGCTCAGTTCGCGCATTTCCTCTGCAGTTTTCATCACAATTGGCTTCGGCACATACGCATCGGCAGGGTCCACCGCAGGTTCTTCTTCCTGCTTCGGAGCAGGCAGTGCTTTCGGCTGTCCAGAGGCCAGTGCCTTCAGACGGCGCTTCTCCTCGTTTTTCTTGCGCAGGGCGTCCAGTTTAGTCATCGCCGCGCTTTGAGAGCTTGATCGCTTCGCAGCTTCCTCGGGATCTTCCTCTTCAATCGCCGCCTGCTGAGCTACTGTGATGGAAGCTGTGGCATCACTAGTGGCGGAAGGAGCAGCCTCCTGCGCCGGCAGCATGGGCACCGACCTCTGGACAAACGCCTGCTTTTTCTTGCGACGCTTCTTCTTGCCACTTTTCTCCTCAGTAGTGTCCTCAGCACTGTCCGTCATAGTCTTCTCCTTCGGTTGCGTGGTTTTCTTCGCACTCTTCGTAGACTTGATCTCCTCCTCCATCGGTTCGTCCTCCTCTTCTTCCTCCTCCTCCTCCTCCTCCTTGCGGTCCGTCTTCTTCAACAGTTCGTTCTTGGCAACGTCTGAGAGCTCAATGCCCGCTTTCTGGCGATTCAGCGAACGTTTGAGTCGTTCCCGCAGCGTCTCCTTGTGTCCCATCTGCGACGTGCTGTACATGAGCTTCAGCTGGTCCTGCGAGAGCTGCTGCTGCTCCAGCGACTTGTAGAGGTCTGCGCGTCGTGCTTCCTTCACTTTCCTGGCTGCAATTGCCTCCAGTTTCTTGCGCTTGGTCTTGCTCATGTGCTGAGCCTGTTCCAGCAGCTCTTCGGGAACTTTCTCGGCCTTCTGCTTCTTCTCACGGCGTCCAGGCAGCACCAGCGCTCCACCAGCTTCGTCGTCACCCATTTCCGCCAATAGTTCGGCCGACAGCAGCCCCGAAGCTTCGGAAACAGGCTCCGTAGTGTCCTCCACCTGCTCCGTCACGTTCCCATTGACCTCCTGCGGCTCCTGCTGCGTGTTTTCCTCCCGTTCTTCCACGTCCGCCTGCTTCGGCGTCTTGGCTTTCTTCCTGGCCTTGTTGTGGCCGCCCTGCTTGCGTTTCTTGCCCGCCATCGTAGCGCACACGCAGCGTCCAGGGGAATCGGCAATGCCAGCTTCGTGCACCAGTCTTCACTGTGTACCAGTGTACCACTCCGTAATTTCATCCAATCCGCATCAAGTATTAATATTCTATTTCCAGCCAATCATCGTCGCGTTTCATTTGACTGGAGCTGGTCCAGTCAAAGCGCATACATAGTTGGTCAACCGACGGATCACTTGCTCTTCCCGTCCACTCTACGCTGTTCTACCTCGTTCTACCATGCCGACCAAGCGCGTCAAGGGCAAGAAGAAACTCAAGTCCATCAAGGCCAAGCAGACCGATGCCATGGGCAGCAAGCGCCGCTTGGCCAAGCTCGGCAAGGAGCAGCGCAAGGGCATGCGCGGCTCAGCGGCCAACTACATCACGCGCAGTCAGGCGCTCAAGAGACTGCAAGTATCGCTGAAAGACTTCCGTCGTCTGTGCATTCTCAAGGGCATTTACCCTCGAGAACCCAAGAAGAAACCGTCGGGCAAGGACAAGACGTACTACTACATCAAGGACGTCATGTTCCTGGCCCATGAACCGGTGCTGGAGAAGTTCCGCGCCTTCAAGACCTTCATGAAGAAGGTCAAGAAGGCCATGGGCAAGAAGGACTACGAAGACGCCAAGCGCAAGCACGAGAACCGACCCACGTACGAGCTCGACCACATTGTCAAGGAGCGCTACCCGCGCTTCGTGGACGCGCTGGGAGACCTGGACGACGCGCTGTGTCTTGTGCACCTCTTTGCTTTGATGCCGACGGGTAACGGTATCCATGCTGAGGTGACGAGCATGTGTCTGCGTCTCGTGCGCGAGTGGCAGAACTACATTGTCGCCACGCGCGCGCTTACCAAGGTCTTTGTGAGCATCAAGGGCATCTACTACCAGGCCAATGTGCAGGGCCAGACCATCACATGGCTCGTGCCCCACCAGTTCACGCCCACGGTGGACAAGCGCGTGGATGTTCGTGTGATGCTAACGTTCCTGGAGTTCTACGACGTGCTGCTCAAGTTCGTCAACGCCCAGCTGTATATGCAGATTGGCGTGGCGTACCCGCCCAAGATCAACTTGCAGCTGGACGCTGCCGGTGCTCAGCTGGCGGCTCTGGAGCTCGAACGTGTGAAGGAGGACGAGGAGATGGAGGATGCTGAAGATGATAAGGATGAGGATGACGTCGAGGAGACTGGCAAGGACATCTCGCAGCAGCAGAAGGAGTCGGAGAAGCGCATCAAGACGCTCAGCGGCGCGATTGCCAAGCAGGACTCCACGCCGGTTGAGGAGTACGATGAGGACGAAGAGGAGACGGCGTACGGTGAGATGAGCGAACCGCTGGAGGCTGCTTTTGCTTCGAACGAGCTGGCTGCCCAGATCTACAGCGAGCAACGCAAAGAGCGCAGCGAGAAGAGTCTGTTTAGCGGTCTCACCTTCTTCCTGTCTCGTGAGGTTCCTTCGGCGTGCTTGGAGCTGGTGCTGCGTTCTCACGGCGCCACTCTGGGCTGGGACGGTCCGGGCTCTCCTTTTGACGAGAAGAGCAACCGCATTACGCACCACATCATGGATCGTCCTCACCAGGGCCACCGATACTTTAACCGCGAGTACGTGCAGCCGCAGTGGGTGTTTGACTCCGTGAACAACGGTGTGCTTTTGCCTCTTACGCGTTACGTGCCTGGTGCGGAGCTGCCGCCTCACCTTTCGCCGTTCGTGAACGACGAACAGGAAGGCTACACACCCGAGTACCGCAAGGAGCTGGAGAAGCTCAAGTCGGCTTCGCAGGTGCTGCGCGAGGTGGGAGCCGTGGGCGACGAGGCCGCTTCCGACTCCGAAGACGAAGACGCTGATGAGCAGGAGGAGGCTTACGCTGCTGACCTTAAGGCTGAGCTGGATGGCAAGGCGGAGAAGGAGGGCAGCGATGCTGAAGAGGACGAAGACGAAGAGAGTGAGGAGGAGGAGGAGGAAGAGAAGGAAGAGAAGTCTTCGTCGCCGCTCAAGCGCAAGGCAGAGCCGGTCGTCACCGAGAAGAAGTCGAAGAAGGCCAAGAAGGAGGAGGAGGCTGCTGAGCTTAAGGAACTGGCCAAGACCATGATGTCGAAGAAGTCCAAGCGTCTGTATGACCGTATGCAGTACGGTCTGGGCAAGAAGGCTGACAAGATTCAAAAGCTCGAGGACAAGCGTGCCAAGCTGGAAGTGGAAAAGGAGAAGCCCAAGGAGGCTGAGACTGCGTCGAGCAAGGAGGTCTCCAAGAAGCGCAAGCGGAAGACCAAAGGCAAGAGCGCCAATTAGACTTTAATTGCCAATGTATTCATTCGTTTACTCTTCAACTTGACATGTGGTCTTCACTGATGCAGCTTAACCACCATGCTAGTGCATCCTGTTGCTATACACCAA
>KV743579.1:13236-27499 GCA_000468175.2 Phytophthora cryptogea
CCATTCAATGACGACGAATACACAAAGACTTCCAATGGGGAAAAGGAAATATCTTAATACTTTCCGAAGAAACGAGCTATTGGCTTCCTCCTTCGCTCTAGGCAAAGCTGCTGCAACAGCAGCCGCAAGGAAAAGAAGAAGGACGAGTAACCATGCTGCCGTTATTTCCCCGATTCGCTTGCTTCGCTGTCGATTCAACCAGCCACTTGAGCTCGAAAGCTGAAAAGGAGGAAGCATCGCCATGTCGTCGTCGCTCGCCCTCCAGATATCCACCGTTAGCGACCCTGACTGCACGAGGCAAGGTCGACAGCGTGGCGCTGGAGGAGAGGACAGCGGCCGACAGAAGTCAACGACTTAAGCGGTCGTTTTTTTCTTCTTCTTCTTGTTCTTCTTCTTCAGGGACGAAGCGAGAATCTTGGCCGTCTCCTCGTCTACGGTCTTCTCCGAGTGCACGCGGTCACCCGGGAACGTAAGGCCCGTGATCTTGGTGGTGCCGCTGGGCAGCAGCAGCACCGTCACCTTGAAGTGCGCCACCTTGTCGCCCGGACGGCCCTCCAGGATCGGGTACGCCTGCAGCAGGTCGTGCTTGACGCACTCGACCACGCCCATACGGGCCTGGCTCTCGTCGTCAAAGGCACGGATGGTGAAGGGCAGCGTGGGGAACTTGGAGTTGATCTCCTTGAACACGTAACGGGAAGCTTTCATCTTGAGACGGTACTGCTTGTCCACTTGGCGCTTGAAGACCGTGGTGCGACGCTCGCTGTTCACGGGCTTCTCGCTGCCCGTCGTGTAGCACACATCGATCGTGTACACCTCGTTGGGCTCGAACGTGACCTTGGGGGTGCGGTTCTCCACGTCGATCTTCTGGGCAATGATCTTGTTGCCGTCAATCACGAAGCGCTTGAGCTGGTGCATGAGCGTTCCCTGCAGACTCTTGACGCCGTACGACGCCTCGAGCTTGGTCAGCGCTTCCGTCACCTGCAGGTTCGTGTTGCCAGGCTTGATGAGACGCGCGCAGAGTTCCACGGCGTCGTGGGCGCACTTAAGCACATCCGCTTCCTCGCCCTTAAGCTCCGGGAACTCGGCGTCCTTGGCACAGCCCTCCGTCGGCACAATGGCCGTGTGCGCGACCACCGCAATGTAGCCATCAATGTGGCAGCCGAGGTCGATTTTCACCCAATCGCCGGCCTTGAGCGTCAGCGACTCGTTGGCCAGGGGCGAAAAGTGGCACAGGATCTCATTGGCCGAAATGGACGTGGGGAAGGCCACGCCCTTGTCGATCTTCTTGCTCTTGAAGATGGCAGCGCAGCGCTGCTCCACGATGAGGTCGCCGAACTTGCACAGCTCCACCACGTCCTTGCCGGCCTCGAGCTGCGACAGGACGCCCTCCAGCGCCGACTGCGCGATCTCGGCCGCCAGCCGGTACTTGGTGACCACGTCCGAGTTGCTGCAGTCCTCCACCTCCTCGGGCGGATTCTGCACCTCCTCCTCCACGTCGCTCACGTCGCTCACACTGCGCTCGTCGTCCGAAGGCATTCTCTTTGATACTCTGCTTGATCCTTCTTCCTCTCTCTGTACAGACTGAGCGTTCTTGGCCAAAGATATCGGGGGGAGGGGTGGCTCCCCAGCCACTGGCCATACCGCCTCGTGATTGGCTGAAAAGAAGTGTGCGATTTTGGTTGGCGGTAATCCGGCGACGTGTTTTCAGCCAATCAAAAGCCTCTCTTCCACTCAAAGCAGAATCGACCAACCAGAACCGGAAGACGAGCAATAATGAGCGCCGCCGACACGGACATCGTGCCCAACTCGGTGGGCTGGTACATCCTCGAAGGGTTCCCGTGGTGGCCCGTGTACATCTGCGACGTGTTCAAGCTGCGGCCGACGCTGCACCTGCTCGGCAGCGGCCACAAGAAGATCCTCAAGAAGGCGCGCGACTTCCCCAAGGACTTTATTGTGGTCTATTACTTCGGCTCGCACGATTTGTACGTCTTATTTGGTCCCTGTAATTGGTATTAATAATTGTGATGGAACTAAATTGAGGACTATTTTTTGGGTTATTGGGTATCAGTTCGCTCGTGGGGCTCAAGAAGGGCGTCCTGCGGCCATGGGACTGCGCGCAGAAGGACCAATTCCTTAAGGGACACCCCAAGCATTTAACCAAGAAGAAGGGGGTGATGGAGGAGCTCCTGGAGGCCGTGCAGGAGGCGGAGGAGTATTTGTCCCAACCGGAGGACATCCGACTCCCGCAACATATGGTCCCGTCCGACCTGGATCCGACTTTGGAGCCGCCTCCGCCGGAGCTCGTACCGCAGGAAATGACGGTGGAGTCGGGCGAGGAGGACGCTGAGATGGTGGAGATGGAGGAACTGGAGGACCCCGACGAGTCGGACGTGGAGAAGAAGAAGAAGAAAAAGGAGAAAAAAGACAAGAAGGACAAGAAGAAGAAGGACAAGAAGGAGAAGAAGAGCAGGAAGAGCAAGAGCAAGGACGCTGCGGACGACAAGAAGCGGAAAAAGAGCGACGAGGAGAGGGACACGAGTGTGCAGGAATCGCCTGTTAAGGTGGCTAAGAAGTCCGAGGACGCGGATGTCAAGAGTGAGCCCGTGGTGAAGAAGCAGGCCGAGGAGAAGAAGCCGCCTCCCGCAGACATGACGACCGAAGCGCTGAGCATTATTCTGGAGAAGGAGATCCGCTGGATCCTCGTCAACTGCCCGTTCGAGGAGATGACGACGAAAACAGTGCGCAAGTTGCTCGAGGACCGCTTAAAGATGGACCTGCGTCACCACAAGGCCTCGATTAAAGAAGGTGTCGCCCGTGTCATTGCGTCCATGGAGGAGGAGGACGCGGGTGATTCGGCTTCTACAGCAGCAGAGGAGGCAACAACGACGACGGAGGAAGCTGCAGCGACCACGGAGGAACCAGCAAAACCCGACGCCAACACCGAAGAGAGCGAGGCAGTCGCACCTGCTACACCGGAAGTTGTGGTTAAGAAGGAAGTGGACACTGCCGCCGACGAGGAGGGTGCTCGTGCGCGCGAACTTGAAAAAATGAAGGAGCAACTGGAAACTGCATCGAAGAACTTGTCGTTGGCTTTGGATTTGGAGCCGAAGATCATGGGCGCACTTAACTCGTTGGAGACTCTGGCCACCATTGACAAAGACGTGCTGGCATCTTCGACTCTGCAATCTAGGCTCGTGAAGCTCAGAGCGCACCGGTCTTCTAACGTTGCTAAGCTCGTGTCTTCTATGGTCAAGAAGTGGGATGTGGAGGAGTTGATTCCAGCACCCAAGCCCATCACGAAGGAAGAAATTATGGGCTTGAAGGAGAAACTGGAGACTTCTGAGACGTCTCACGATGAGTTGCTGGTGTGCTTGAATAAGTTGGGCGAGGTACACTTGCAATTTTGATGCCCCAATCCTTGGTATCGGCATCTAAACTAACTGAATACTTTAATGCTTTATTTGTGATTCTCCCAGATGCCCTTGACGATCGAGCACCTGAAAAAGACTGGAATCGCACGCGCAGTGTCAAAGTTGCGCCAGCACGGGTAACTTCACCGAGACTTCTAACCATACTTTTCTTTACACTTGTGGTTCCTGACTTTATACGCTGTTTGTGCCATAGTAACGACAAGGTTTCCACTAAGGCGCTCGAGCTTCGGCAGAAGTGGATTAAGCAGATTAACGCGGAAAACGGTACGTTGCGGTGAGAGTACACTTGTGTCAACTTGGATTCTTAAACATGTCATTGCTGTCGGCTCTTAGATTCGGGTTCTGATCGGATTAAAACCCTCAAAACGCTAAATCGCATTTTGGAGCAGAAAAGTGATGGCGATCACAAGCTTCAAAGCAAGCAAGTGGCCGCGCTTGATCAACTGCACACTATGTCACTGGATACGCAGGACATCATTGACTCTAAGGTCGGCATCTCGGTGTCCAAGTTGCGCAAATCCAGGTAAGTGTCTAGTCTGACAGTGGTCTGACGATATCCGTCTTATCCTGACCATTTTTTTTTTGCTTTTGTTTCATCAGCAATGAAAAGGTGGCGAAGTTAGCCAAGAAACTCCGAAAACAGTGGCAAGCTGAGGCCAGGGCTAAATCTGGTGCTTAGGGACGAGGCCGTACTTGCTTACCAGCAACTAAAGTTGTTGCGTTCGAGGTGAAGAGCTACATATTTGTAGAAGCCGCGCAATCCGAAGGTGCTTTACCAGCGGCTAAATCACAACTGGTGGTACATGTACAAGGAAGTACAAATGTGTGGAACAACGTTGGGGAATTGTGTCGCGCTAAGGTTCATTTGCGTATAGGAATGGATTCGCTCTACTGGCGGGCTATACGTGCATCGTCTGCCTGCCGTATTTGCTCGTTTGCAAAAAGCTGCGGTCAACGTTGTAAAAATACTACGTGGCATGAGTCTTCAGCGAGAGCAGCCAATCGGAGGAGGCGTCTAGCATCTCCAAACGTGTTCGTAAATCCCAATTGGTATTTTTTGCGGGCTCAGCTTTAGTATTTGTGGTGGTTCTGCTTCATTGTCTTTTACAGGTTCACTGTAGAATCTTCAATTTCGTGCATCTTGGGCTGAAAACAGGTAGGCAATTGTAACACTATTTCGATTCTTCTGCATGTAGCGTGGTGCATCTAGTTGTCCTGCTGTATCGCTTGTATCGCAGTCTCGATTCCCAAGGCTTTAGGACGTGTGAAGTGGATGTACTGACAATGGGGGTAGTACTCGGTGCAGCCGTGATTCTGGTCCCAGATAAATACTAGCCGTCCGCGCACGAATTTGAAGAGCAGGTCAAAGTAGATCAAGCGGCGATATCGTCTCGAGTGGAGAAATCGCATGAGCTGAACCCACCGCCGTGTCCACCACGAAGATTCAGATGATGAGCAAAGAATCCCAATGTTGAATGCCTCAAGAGAATGATGCGCCTTATAATGCTGAATATGCGCGAGTTCAAGAGGTTTTTGCTCGCGCAGAATCTCAGCAAAATACGCTTCTCGAAAAACAACGTCACTTTCTGCTATGCAGATAATTTTCGTGCCGTTGATCGGCTCCTCTTGGTCTAGCTGGTGCCAGAACTGCAGCAAGAAATCAAACCGAAGAACATCGGCTAACCACGGGTCAAATTTTGGGTCAACTTCGTACCGCTGGGCGACGTGCTGGTGGTTGTTCATGTGATCGTGAATTGCTTCAATTTTGCTCGTGTAGCGCAGTTCCGGATTGTAAATCTGAAAAAATTGGATGTCTTCATTGGCGTCAAGTGGAATATTTGGTAAATGATGATAATAATGCTCCATATTGATCTCGAATTCGCGAAGCACGGACAATGCAAACAAGTTGGCACATAGTGCCAATAGAGCAAGGCACCATACACTTCGCTTGAACTTTGTCCGATTCCTTGTCCAACTCCCGTTGAAAGCTTCTTGTCGGGGCACGACGCGTGATGCGCTGGCGTCAATGCAGATAATGTGTGCTGAAACCAGAATGACCCCGTTCATAAGCATCCAGTAAGCTGAGAAGGGGGGATCAAGGACGAACGCGAAGAATGCCCACGTCATGACCACAACTAAAGCGGCACGTGTGGCCATGGAGCTCGAAAGCTTTGACATTTCACGAGTTTCACGATGAGACCGACGTGTTTTTGGATCTTTTTCAACTTCATCAGCTGCGCCAGCGCGTCTACGAGTGTGTACGAACCAATCCGCCATATTATTTGAATCTTGTGCTTCTAGCAGTCAATGACTCCCACTTGTGTCGTCGTGATGTCTCGGTGAATACTGGCTCGCTGGAGACCTCACTTGTGCTGGAAGAGAAATGAGCTCTGCTATTCAAAGAATTATTCCTGCCACCCCGTGTGAAGGGGTTTCTCCTACCACCTACCATGGTCATGATCGATCGCACTCTGTTCTATGTGTACCGGGAAAGCGTACCAGTAGTGCTTTGTGAAACGCATATGGCGAGGTCCTGAATGATACGATATCGGAAAACGAGCAGGTAAATGCAACATTGATTTCAAATGCATCTCAATAATTCACGGTGGTAATTTACCAGTCGAGAGTGACTGGTGCGGTAACCTCGGAAGTTGGCACTTGTGCGTCAACGCTGTTGGCAACAAACCTGGAAGTGGCCAACCGCGCGTCAACCACGTCAGTAGGTGGCAGCAACACGAAAATGGTGCCATCTTCCTCTTTCACCTCGAAGGTCTGCAGTCGCAAGTCGTCACCACTGAGACAGCACCCATCGCTCAGGTCGTAGTTCCGCTTGTGCATCGGGCAGGCAACTTTCGGTCGACCATCCAAGTCGCCCACGATACCCTGCGCCAGCACAAACGAGTGATCGTATGGACACATGTTCTGCGTGGCATACCACGACACTTTCTCGATGCCGTTGCAGCTCTCGACGATGTTGAAGATGGCGAGCTGAGACTCACCATACAGCACGGCACCACCGCCATTGACGTCGAAGAGATCCTTGGTGCCAAATGAGACCCACTCGGTGTCGTCCAGATCGGACAGAACGGATGTCGTTGACGCTGGAGATGAAGACTCGGTGCCGGTGCCGCTGCTCATGCTACTGGCCTTCGCGCGCGAGACGAACGAGGGCATTCGTTGGTCGCGTACAGTGTGCATGTGGATTTCCTTCTGGTTCTCGTTGGTGTTTTTGAACTGCGCGAACTGCGACATCAGTTCCGGTGACTCGATCACCTTCTTCCATTCACACTCGTACGTGCCCACAAGATAGTTCATCTGCTTCTCCAGCGTCTCGCATATGCCCAACGAGTCCTTCATGACCACGCGGCGGAGCTGTTCGATGCCGCCTTCAAGCGCATCCAGCCACTTGGAGGTTCGCTGCAGACGATCTGCCGTCATGATGTAGTACATGATGTAGCGGTCCAAGTACTTGACCACCAAGTCCTGCGGGACGTCGGAAGCGAGGAGCGTTGCGTGACGTGGATTTGTGCCGCCATTACCACCAACGTAAATGTTGTATCCCTGTTCAGTGGCGATACAGCCGAAGTCCTTGCTGCGAGCTTCAGCACATTCGCGCGTACAACCAGAGACACCTCCTTTGAGTTTGTGCGGTGAACGAATGCCTCGGTAGCGGTTTTCAAGGAAGATGGCGAATCCCACCGAGTCCTGTTGGCCAAATCGACACCACGTTGTTCCTACGCAGCTCTTGACTGTGCGTAGTGACTTTCCGTACGCATGGCCCGATTCAAAGCCCGCCTCGACCAGCATCCTCCAGATCTCTGGCAAGTCTTGCTTCTGCGCGCCGAAGAGATCGACTCGCTGTCCGCCGGTGATTTTTGTGTACAGGTCGAACTTCTTGGCAACTTGGCCCAGAACGATGAGTTTGTCGGGCGTGATCTCTCCACCTGCGATGCGAGGCACAACCGAGAACTGCCCGGACTTCTGCAAGTTTGCCAAGAAGCGGTCGTTCGAGTCTTGCAGCGCCGCGCGATCACCTTTGAGGATGTGGCCATTTTGAAGACTCGCTAAGATGGAGGCAATTGTGGGCTTGCAGATCTCGCACCCGTAGCTACGAGGGTCACGTTGCTTGAGACCGTGCTTTGCCAGAATCTCGGCAAAGGTGGAGTATTGCTCAACTTGAATGATCTGGTACAGCTCTTGACGCGAGTAAGTAAAGTGCTCACAGAGAGACTTGTCCACCTCGGCGCCGGCTGCAGCGAGTTCAGCCTCCAAGATGCTTTTTACCATCGGGATGCAACCACCACAGGCGGTGCCAGCGTTGCAGACCTTCTTTACGTCGCCGAGTTTGGTCAGCTTCTTCTCTTTGATGGCTTTGCAGATATCACCCTTGCTGACGTTGTTGCACGAACACACTTGGGCCTCGTCCGGCAGATCCAGCACCGAGTTTCCACCACCACTTCGCTTACCGAGGAGAATCTCGTTCGGCGGATCGACCAGCGGCTTGGTATCCTTCTTCTTGTACATGAGTGACAGACGAACGAAATCGCTCGTGTCACCAACCAGGATGCCACCAAGCAATTTCTTGCCGTCAGCTGAGAAGAAGAGCTTCTTGTACACTCTCTCCAGTGGGTTGTTGTATGTCAGCGCTTCGAATGGTTCGTGGATGAATTCAGGGAAGTAGTCACCGAAAGAACCAACTTCCATGCCCATGAGTTTAAGCTTCGTCGAGATGTCGCTGCCAGGGAATGGGACGCGGTTTTCTGGAGATCCGCAGGTGAAGTTCTTGGCCAATGTGTCCGCCATCTCGTAGCCTGGTGCCACCAACCCGTAGGTGACATCGTGGTACGAAATGCACTCGCCGAGGGCGTACACGTCGGGTTTACTGCACTCCAAGTAGTCGTTGATGAGGATACCTCCCCGCTTGGCAAGCTCCAAGCCGCTAGAGCGCGCCAAATCGTCGCGAGGTTTGATTCCTGTGGCGAAGATGATCATGCACACGTCGTCGAACTTCTCTCCGTTTGTGAACTGCACGGCCTCGACGCCGTTCTCGTTGCTGCCCAGAATCTCTTGAGTGGACAAGCCGTAGAGTACGTCGATGCCGAACTTGTTGACGATCTCGTTGTGGAGCACCTTAGCACCGTCTGCGTCGAGTTGGCGCGACATGAGCTGGTCGCCGCGGTTGATGATCCGCACGGACAAGTTGAGGTCGTGAACAGCTTTGGCAGCTTCCAGACCCAACAAACCGCCTCCAACCACCAGCGCGTACTTCTTGTCACCTCCAGCAGCTTCCAGTTTCGACTGCTTCTCGCCGTGTGCGATGATGCTGTTCAGATCAGCGATGGAGCGGTACACGAACACCCCACGCAGCTCCGTACCAGGAAGACGCGGCACCAGCGGACTGGCGCCAGTAGCGATGATGACACGGTCATACGGCACCTCGAAGCGTGCCTCCTCCTTAGATACGTCGTCTCCAAGTCGTTGACACAGCAGAGTCTTGTTGGCGGTGTCAATTGCGAGGGCCTGGGCGTTGGTCACCAGCTCGACGTCGTTCTCAGCGTACCAGTTGGGCGGTGCCAGCATGAGCTTGTCGATGCTCAGATGCTCGAAGTACTCGGTCAGCAGCATGCGGTTGTAGTGCTGGTACTGTTCTTCGCCGATCGAGACGAGCGTGTAGCGTCTGCTGGTGTCGTACTTGCGGAGTCGCTCCAAGAAGCGGAGACCCACCATGCCGTTGCCCACGACCACGACCACCTCGGTTTCCTTTGCGTCGGCCATGATCAAGTACGAGAGGAGGAGGGGAGACAGCGAATTTGAAAATGACCAGCGAGATCGAGCGGAGGCTTTGCATCCGTTTTGCAGACCTCGAAACGGGTGACATAAGCGCGTACGGGTGTCTGCTTGCGATGGCGTGACGCGCTTCAGCGGCCCAATTGAAACGGGCAACTTCAGAATTGGGGCGTATGGTCGTAAACCAAGCGGAAGGGGGATGGGCGATGTCGCTTGGACATGATCGCGCTGAGTCACCCAAAATGGCAGCGTGGCCTGCACCACAGGATTGTGGTGGTTATATTTGAGACAAGGCGTTGGGCTGTTTCCTTTGCTGCTTGAGCTATGCAGCGTTACCAGTACTCGCTCCAACTGAATTGTGATTCCTATGAACGGGATGAATTTATGGGATACAAGCTACAACTAGAACACGGTGGTCTGCGTCTCGAGGTCGTACGTCAGCTTGGCCAGCGCCGGTTTGCACGCGTACTCGATCATACCCTCGGGGCCGCACATGCCAATGTGGTCGGCGTCGGACCCGATGACGTTCTGCACCATGGCAAAGTTGAGCCGAGTCTTGCCGTACGCCCAGCTGCGCGTACTGGGGTCGTTCTCATCCAGGTCAGACAACGTGTAGAAGATCCGACACTGGTTCGGTCGCAGCTTCTGCAGGGCCTCGAGCTCCTTGCGGAGCAGCAGGTCCCGCTCCAAACGCACGCAGTAGATCAGCGCGACCTTGGTCTCGTCTCTCGGGTTTTCAAGGATGGCTCGCATAACCTGGTAGACTGGAGTGATACCAGTGCCGCCAGCAATGAAGCCAAACTTACCCGCGTGGAAATTGGTCGCTTCGAGAGAGTAGCTGCCTTCTCCGTAGTATGTGAAGTGCCCTAATGGCCCCTTAATCTGAATCTGCTGGCCAAGGTGCAGCCCGTCGAGATACTGCGAGAAGAGACCTCCTTCCGGGTGCACGGGGTTCTCACCCGCAAAGTAAACCTTGATGAGGAAGGACACGAATCCTCGGTCTTCGTCGCTCTCAGATGAGATTGGAGTGTAGGCACGCACGACGGTCTTGCCGTTGATTTTGGCGTACAGGAACACATGGTTGCCCACAGGAAGACCGAGCCGCAGATCCTTGGCGGGCAATGCGAACTTGAAAATACGGGCGTCGTGGCTGACCACCTCTCTCGAGATCAGCACGATAGGCACCTTCGTTGCACCCTTGAGCGCGACATCCGATTCCTCTTCGTGGTCTGCTGAAGACGACGCAGTATCACTGGCACCGGTATCGTCATCACCTGAGCCGGGACAACGACCGATGCAGTACTTCTTCAGCATTTGCCAAGCCTTGGTGGAGTGAATGCTTTCAAACTCGTCCGTGCAGTCCGTCCCACCACAAAGCAGAATACTCGTTGCGCCACCAGGATGCTGCTCTAGGAAGGGCGTGGCATCGTACACGAGCCCTCGGCAAATGAACCAGCAGCTCTCTTTGGTATTGTGTTTGCTAACCTCGTCGGCAGAGATCAGAGGCAAGCCATTAAACTCCTCTGGGGTTGGAGCATGCTTTGCAGTTGCGGCGTCGGTGGCATCCCCTGCAATCTCTACCTGGAACTTCTTCCCTCGAACGGGTTCGTCGTCATTGATCGTGATGATCCGATCCTTGGTCATCCAGCCACCTTTTTGGTTGCCAGCCTGTGTCGGATGCTCGAACCGCAGCTTGTTGGTGTCCTCTTCGTGGTGGATCTTAACACGATACCACGGGTTGTTCATCATGCCCATAACATTCCACGTAGGGAATTCCGGCATGAGGTTCATCGAGCTGTCCCAGGCTCGAACGCAAACTTCCCGGGCTCTGAGCAGACTGCTCACTGGCACAACCAGCTCGTAGTGCACCCAGCACCACATTTTCCCGTACGCGTTGGGTTTCTCGTCGTAGATGATGTGAGCAAGCTGCCACGTCGCGCCGTCGTCCAACGTCACCTCAACTCGAATAACTCGTCGACCGCCACCAGAATACGCGTAACCCTTGATCGTGTACGTCTCGATATCGTTGGCTGTGTCGTCTTCGCTAAGAGCTAGTAGTTCATCGTGTCCAGGTTCAATCATGGCAGCATTAACGTTAAGCTCCGTGATGGCGTACGGCGACTTGGACCACCAGTTCTCGGCCGTGGCAGTCTCTGCTGTAACGTGAGAAGGCAGCACACGGTTGTCCATAATGTGGTGGTGGTTGGTGGACTCGCAGTCGCTCACGTGGATCCGTGCGAGCCATTTCACCATGCGGCCGCCGATGTGGCCCGGGATAATGAGACGGACAGGAAACCCGTGGTCGGGCGCGAGCAACTCACCGTTGGCTTTCCACGCTACCAACACGTCACACGACGGGTCTAGCGCCGTACTGGCACGGATACAAGTGCCGTACTTGTCGTGCGGCAAGTC
This sequence comes from Phytophthora cryptogea, assembly GCA_000468175.2. Lineage (NCBI taxonomy): Eukaryota > Oomycota > Peronosporomycetes > Peronosporales > Peronosporaceae > Phytophthora > Phytophthora cryptogea. The sequence continues at coordinate 24,867 of KV743579.1, forward strand.
TTCAATGCCTTCAAACCAGACCCACTTGGCCTTTTCTCTGTCGACGCCGCAAGCCGTCAGCAAGACATGCAGCGGGACACCCGTCCACTCTGCGGTGGAGCAGCCTGCCGCACCCCAGCTGAATCCGATGGTCTTCTTGATCATGTTCTGCTCCTTGCGGCGATTGCCGGCGCACACGAGCAGCACCGGGAACGACACCGTCTCCTTGGCAAAGGTGGCCACGAGTTGGTCCATGCCGAACGTGCGCGGCTCCTTCACAAGTCCGTCGACCGAGAACGTGTGCGTGCCCCACTCACGTTTCGGCACGGGTCCGTGGTTGCGCACGTAGTGCAGCGCCGTGGGCGTGATGAAGCTGCTCATGTACTTGAGCGGGGGCTCGCTGTTGAACGGGTGTCGCCCCGTCAGTCGGATGAGCTCCGGGTGTCTTGGGACCCATTCGTCCGGGGTGCCGACGTCGCGAGGATCGATCTGCGCCATGGTCTCCGATACAAAGGCAATTGCAATGTGACCACGCAGCAAAGTAGTGAGTAAGTCAGACACATAGACTGCGGTGCTAAGTTAGCAGCAACCGCGCCACCTTCGTGTACGCGACAGCCGTTGCCTGCTCTGCGTTTCTGTGCGGCTTTCATTGGGCCACGTCGCGGAGCAGGGCATGCCGGCGCTGTCTTGGGTTTCCGATGACTCATGCGTCGTGCGGATGGACCGGAGCGTGATCATGAGCGCTTGGCTCGAGTCGATGACGACGAGAACGAGGGATGCGGCCGGCGCCCAGCGTTAAAGCGCCAACATAACGTTCGACCCGCTGCTGATTGCGCTGGCCGGTGGTGTGGGGCGACCGAGACCGACGCCCATGTTCCCGACCCGCGTCCCAGTCCAGAGTGTCGGCGCAGATCGCAAGCGCGTCATGGCCACGGGCGGCCAATCAGTCATGCAGCGTTGTTCACGCGCGGGTGGTCACCATCGCTGCAGCGTCTCGAGCGCCTGTCGAAAGCATCTGCCGAGGTGGGTTTTCCGGACGCACCGACGCGAAAGCGGCCCGGGAAGTCGGGATCCCGTTTGCCTCCAGCAAAGAAGACCGCGCCATGATGAACTTCTGGTCAAGGTTGTGCATGGCTGGGATTTGCGGGGGACAGGTGTGAAGAAGGGAGCGAGGTGTAGCTGAAGCAGCTTCAAGCTCGAGCGCCAATGGGATTTGGGGCTGACTCATATCAAAAGTAGCGTCTCCAACGTGACGCGGTGAGTGTCGGCATGGCCTACCCGTCCATCTGGAGAGCTCCGCTACTTGGGGCTGTACCGCCATGTTGTTTCGGGTGACTCATGCTGCTGGCCTGCAGCACTCATCGTGGTCCTGAAGTCACTTTGCCAAACCTCACTTTCCAACTTGCCTCGAGCTCCACAAGTACTCCAGCAGCCATGCAGTCACCCACTCAATACGCTGGGTTGGTGTCACCTCCGCTCCACGCTGACAATGCGGGCGTCTACCAACGCCGGACTGTGTTCCCCATCCGAACCGACCCGCTGCAAGACGACAAGGCTACCGAGATCAAGCTCCTCAGCGTCGCTCGACCACACATGCGAGCTTTCCACTACGCCTGGTTGTCCTTCTTCTTCGCCTTCTTCGGGTGGTTCTCCATTCCCCCACTCATGCCGACCATCAAGAAGGAGCTCAAACTCACAGCCGACCAGGTCTCCAACTCCAACATCGTGTCGGTGACCAGCACCATCTTCGGCCGTGCCATCGGTGGACCTTTGGTCGACCGATACGGGTCCCGAACCGTGCAAGCGGTGCTTCTGGTGGTCGGAGCGATCCCCGTTGCGTCGGCCGCTCTCGTGACGAACTACACGGGTCTCATGTTCGCTCGTTTCTTCATCGGCCTCGTGGGTTGTTCGTTCATCGCCACGACGTACTGGACGTCGACGATGTTTTCCAAGGAAGTGGTGGGGAGTGCGAACGCTCTGGCCGCTGGGTGGGGGAACCTCGGCGCAGGAGCCACGACGCTGATCACTCCTCAGCTGTTCAACCTCGTGACGACGGGCGGAGCTCTGTCAGACAACATGGGCTGGCGTGTTGCTCTGCTCTTCCCAGCCTTCTTCATGGTCATCACTGGCGTGGCTCTGTATTTCAACTCGGACGACTGTCCTCAAGGCCAATACAAGGATCTCCGCAAGAACCACGGTATCGACGGTGCGACGAAGCCTGCTATGGACATGAAGCAGGGTCTGCTGTTGGTATCCAAGATGCCTGTCACGTGGATTCTGGCCTTTCAGTACGCTTGCTCCTTCGGTGTGGAGCTCCAAGTGCACAATGTGCTGACTGAACACTACTACGAAGACTTCACGTACTCCAACTGTGACCCTGCGACCGACGCAAACGAGTGCCGTCGGCTAACTCAAAGCCGCGCTACACTCATCTCGTCGCTTTTCGGGCTAATGTGCATCTTCGCACGCGCTCTCGGTGGATATCTCTCGGACGTGGCAAACCGTCGTTGCGGCATGAAAGGCCGAATCGCTGTGCAGTTCGTCTCGTTCGCCGGCCAGGCTGTGTTTCTGTACCTGTACAGCACGACGAAAAATCTGTCCGCCAGTATCCCGCTGTTGGTGCTATTCGGCATTTTCGTCCAGGCCTGCACTGG
>KV743588.1:1686-14741 GCA_000468175.2 Phytophthora cryptogea
CTATAGGCCATACTAATACCTAATGTAAATGCATTCCTGTGGCTCAGGGGCTACGTACTGACTCTTGTTATCTATTGTGTACTGAGAACTGCTTTCTGTTATTGTGTGGTCACACCATTTCGTGTGACCCACACCAATGTAGCCAGGTTATGTGTAACCCCCGTGTAACCCCGTTACAGTGCAGACGACTTGTACAACCCAGTCAGAGTTGATGGTGAACCAATATTTGAAAAGCAGATAAACGTCGCCATGGCGCAGGCAGATAGATACCGAAAACAGTTGTGTTCAGCGAATGCTTCTCGTCAACTTTATTCCCGTTGGACGCAGGTTCGACCGTGTTTATCGCGTGGAAAGGTTTCCTACACTTGAATTTTCCACGTAAGATTTTCTCGATCCTGTGCTGATGTCAACATTTTATATCTGCCAGAGGAGAGCTCGACACCCTCAGGAGAAGTAAGTATTTCGGAAAATTGCAATCGCACCAACTGAAAAACATGAAGTGCCTCCACGTTACATGCCGAACTAAGTCATCTTGTCACGAGTTGTGGCGGCAGCTGTGGTGATATCTGTTCCGAGATCGAAGGTGCTACCGTGGCACGTATCCATGGACTTTATTCAGGCTGCAGTAGTTTTGCTCATGATCTGCACGATCCTTTTCTCGTAGCTCCTCCCCACAGCCATTTCCACAAACAACAAACCTCATTGAGCACGAGCGCTGATGTCGCTTGAGCGTGTTGCAGATAAACACTTCACCACAACCAAGTGGACACCAAATCGGTCGGAAGGCACACTCCCACATTTCATGGCGTTCCTTTTCGTGCGCTAGTAACAATTTTACAAAGCATTGGTACTTACACGCCACTTGACGCATTCTGCATTCGTCCTTGCGATGTTTGGCAATTTCTGCGTGCGTCAGGTTTGTTTGTCCACACAGGCCACACACAGTCAATCGGTTCGAGCACTGCGTACTCTGATGTGTCTGCCGTTCCTCTTCAAGAAGACTTTGGTCGCATTGTATGCATACCACGATGCGCTTCTTGCAGTCCTGTGCCACGTGAATGTCCATCGTATGCATTGGGACTCGACGACCGCAGCCTAGCGAACACAAAATCAACCGTCGAGAGCACGATTTCGAAATGTGGTCGTCCATCTTCAGCACAGGAATATTGTTGCAACCACAGCGATTCGGACAACTTTGTTGGCGCAGGTCACATTCGCTAAGTTCGTGAGTAACCTGGTTACCCGCAAGGACGGTTTCCTTACAACGCCATTTACACCGAACACGCCGAAGTAAGCAAATTGTTGTTTCGTGGCGAGCGCGATCCTTTTGCAGTAGATCGTTGATAATGCATCCGTTTCGACAGCGAACGTTGCGGTGTGGACAATCTCCTGTCACGTGGGCTTTCACGTCTTGCCATCGTAGCTGGAATTCTTGGGATTGTTCAGCTTCACCTCCTTCGGCAGTTGTAGATTGCATGCACTGAAGTGGACAAGGAACGAATCGCACTGGGCACTGCGTTTTTGCGTGAAGAATGTAGCGTTGGTAAATCATGCTCTCTCCACACTCGCATAATACCACGCGGAGCTCACATTCGCCTTGAAGATGCTTCACACGATTTTGAGAAGTGAATCGAACAGTGCATTTCTGGTTTGGACAGTTAACCAGGCGCCGTTCGCACACATGCTCCATGTGGTCTTTCATTTCTTCAGCCCACAGATTCTCCACCCCACATTTATTAGGACACGAGATGTGCCGCTTTGGACAATGGTGAAGTTCATGGTCTTCAAGAGGATTCGTATCCTTCACCACGATTGCTTGCTGGACTAGGTGGCCCTCGAATGGAGTCATGTAGCCACAGCCCCATTTACAAACACCGTACAATCCCGATATCGTACTCACCGTTCGTCCACGATTGCCACCCATTGCTGCACAAAGCAGCCCAGTAATTTCAACAAAGCCACGATTACTTGCGTAGTCCAAAGCTGTTTTCCCATTTGAATCGTGCAAGAAGACGTTGACCTCCGGGTAAGCCAAAAGAAAGCGGACAAATACTTCTTGTCCGTTGTCCGCAGCCACCATTAATGCTGTGCGGCCATTCAACCGAGACGCAAGATTTAAGCTGGCTCCGCGCTCAATCAGCACTTGTGCACATTTCATAGTGCCGTAAAATGCAGCATTTTTCAACGCTGTCATTCCATTTGAGCTCTCGAAGTTTACTAGTGGGCGGTTCATGGTACGATCTAACAAGTATTCCACCGCAAGTACATATTTGCCATCCTCGTTTTTCAAGTACACTTCCTCGACACAGGATGCCATTAACGCTGACAGAGCGCCACTACTCGTCTCGTAGTCTGCAAACGCTCCATCATCTAACAACCGTGAAACTGCGATAAAATCTCGAGAAACGATGGCAACCTCAAGTAAGGTGTGCTTTTCCTTGAGTTCCGCCGTCTTCTTCACGACGTTTCTTCTCATTGCAAGTTCCTTTTGCCATCGATGCCTCTCAGCCTCTCTTTTCTTTAAAAGTTCGGTGATAAACTCTGCCGTAGCTGAGTAAAATGTGACACCCGGTGATTCCCAGCCTTTTGACACTTTGAACAAGCGACTATCGTAGTATTTCAAAGCACAGTTCAGTGTGTCCATCAGTGACATTGGTCCGTTGAAATGTTCATCGCCTGCATTTTTCGAGTGATCGTCTTTCACAAGAGGATGCAGTTTCCACTTGCCTCGGCGTCTCACCAGTTCATGCACATCATACGATACTGGAGCGATTTCCTCGAGTAAAGCTCCAGGGTACACACGTTCGGGTAGAACGTAGGTGTTCTGCCATGGTCTAGCGTCTTTCGATAGTAATATTGCTGCGATTTCAGAATAACCATTGAGAACAGCTTCGTGAAGGGCAACCCGATGTGTCTGTCTAAAATGCACAAGTTTGCGTTTGTAGTGTCCAACGATAAACGTATGAGCCACATTGCGAACAAGAGCCTCTATCGCTGCATCGGACCGAGGCCTGATAATACCGACACTGTTTTCTTGCAGGCGACTGGCTTGCTCGAATTTCTTGCGGTGTTGATAGTCGCGGACAATAACTTGGATGAACGAAGCACACAGAACCTGCTCCTCGAAATGATGACCGCTACTAGCCCCATGAGATAGTAGCATGTGCACGATAGCCTCATTTCCTACTGCGCACGCAAATGTCAGCGGCGTGTGTCCACTAAGTGCTGCGTAGTTGAGTAGTTTGTAAGTATTTAGACGCTTCTTGGCAACCTCGAGTTCTTTTTCAGCGGCATCGCATTGGTGACGCACCACTTCCACCTCCTCTTGGCGTGCTGGAAGAGATCGAGCTTCAACTTGAGCTTCGAAGTTGGCATGCTGCTGCTTTTCACGCGCGACATTGAGAGCAACTTCTATTTGGCGTTTGCGCTCCACGAGAACTTGGCGCTCCGACCGCGCTTTGTATTCAATCTCGACCCCTTGTATCCAGGTTGCCAGAATACCAACGATGTTGCCACGAAGCGTGGCAACTGGAGGAATTTGTCTGTTCACATTGCGTTCGACTGCTTCATTTGCGTTTTCATTGTTCTGAAGAGCTTCACGGTTCTCCTTAAAAGCTGCAGCGCACGCAGCAAACGCAGGCGTCTTCAAACATTCACGACGAACTTTGGACATCACGTCGGGCGAGATTTCCTGCTGTCTGTAACCTCGAAGTCGACGCAAAAGGCTTCGGTCCATAAGCAGAGCTTGTGCTGTTTTCCACCACTCCACATCTGTGTACTCGGTTGCATTACGGCGACCTCGAGGAACTGCCCCACAGAGTAGCGATAGCGCTTTAACCACCACGAGAGATGTTTCTGATGGAACATGTGAGTTCAGAAGCTGAGCAATGTCTTGTGCTGTTATCTCACGAATCATTGCTAGCATGTCAGCTTCCAGCGCGTTGGAGTCGATATCGGATGCCTCCTCAGCCTTTTCAACATTCTGGAGGCGACGACAGCCATCATCCACTTGAGACGATAAGTGCACTGCCTCAACACGCTTTGCCTCGGTTTCCGCGATACTTTCGTTAAAAACTTGTACGGCTTCTTCAAGCTCCATGCGGGTTACCTTTGCTTGCTTTTCCTTGATATTCACAAGCTCTTGAAGAGCTTCAGCCGGGTTTCCGATTGTAGATGTATGGTTCGGCTTGGAGCTGTACTTGAAGCATTGAATTAGGTGGTCATAGTTGGAACACGCGATTGCAATGAACAGATCACGCTGGTCACGCTCAAGTGTTGCCTGCTCTTCCAGTATTTGAATGATTTCTTTCCACTTTGCATCATTGGATGAGTTGGTCCCAGCGCTCGATGCAGCATATTCATGCACCATTTGAATGAGATTCCTCCCTTGTCGATTCGTGTGAGAAACATTCGCTCGGTTATCAATCAGCAACTTCACAATGACAGGGTCTTGGGCAATACAAGCCTCCGAGAGTGGTGTCCTACCACGAGATGTTTCAAAGTTAACGTCGGCTCCAAACCGAAGTAAAAGCTGAACGAGATCGACGTTTCCTAGAGAAGCTGCCAGTACCAATGGAGAAAATCCGTTTGCAAATTCTTCGTTCACGCCGTTGGAACCATCAACATTCTGCAGCATATAGGTGACGAGGTCCATGTCTTGAGCTTTTAACGCCCAAAGCAGAGAGTTTTCTCCATGAACAGCACATCGCACAAGCTTTCGACCTTGATGCCACATACGAATCGGACGAGCACACAATTTCCCGCCCACCCCACAGGGAACGATTCGTTGTCGACAGCGCTTCCAGTGATCTTCATAAAGATAAGCAAATATCCATTCTCTGCAGCCTGTGGGGCACTCCATCACGCGCATCGGGCACTTTAACTTCAAATGTCCGTCCATTTCGCAGCAAGGCACGTGCAAACCACAATGGTTTTGACAGAAAAGCAAGCGCTTGGGACATTCGTCGCTCTCGTGCGTGTCAATCTCAGCTTCTTTCAAACTCACACCGCATCCTTTTCGGCAATTTACTACGCGCTGCGAGCACAGCAAACTTTGGTGCTCTGGTACAGCTTCAAAGCGCATTCGTTGTTTGCATTGCTTACAATCCACTATTCGCTTGGTGCAGCTGAATAAAAGATGATGAGCGACTTCATTGTAGCGCAAAGTCTGGCCGCAGCCGTCTTCACATGCGCCAAATACACGCAATGGGCATTCGTCATTCTCATGGACCTCGCGCTCGCAAAACCAAATATCGCCATCACAAATCCTGCATCGAATTAGGCGCTTTGGGCAGTGATTGGATTCATGATCGATCGTGTCGGCCCACGAGACCTTGATAGTACACCCGAGTTTGCAACCTCTTGGTCGATTCTGACATTCTTTATCGAGATGCACAGACATCGCTTGAACAGGAAAAAAGAGGTGGCAGTACTCACAAAATACAGATCGAAACTTGCACTCTTCCTGCTCGTGCTTGGCAAGGAAATCAGATGACATGACCTCACCACAGCCAAGTTGGCATTTACTGTTCCGCATATTGCACCCTTTGTACAGATGCAGCTCAACACTGTGCATTGGTAGTCGCTGCCCACAGTTGAATGGACATTCCACTAATCGATGACAGCACTCCTCCTCAGTGTGGGCCTTGAGGGTTTTAGCCTCTAAAAGCCCGCACCGAAAATATTGAATACATACATCTACACCGTCCGCGTTGTTTGGTAAAACAACATCGTATTCACGGAGGCTGAGCGACATCCATAGCGAGTGTCCATCCGGAAATTCAATCAAATGTTGAGCTCTACTCGAGTCAAACGTCAAAATACGACAGATTCGGGTCGATGCTTTCTTCACAGCCTCAATCTCATCGCATTTTCGCATCAATGTCTCGAGTAGCTTTTCAAGCCACCCTACAAGGAAAGCGACCGCGGCGGGGTTCTCGTAAGCCTCCTGGCCAACAGTAGCAGTTTTACTTCCCCCAATTTTCTCCACGCTACCCAAACGAGCGAGAAACATTTTATACTTGCCAACGTGAGCTTGTGTCGCCTTCAAACTTGTTGCTCGATCGCTTAGCTGTGCCATTCTGTAATCCCCACACATCAATACATTGTTGCGTCCTTGATCTGTGTCAAAAAGTCGAATTCGCTTGCCACATAAATCCAAAGGACAATACGTTTTCCTTAATGGACAATCACCCGCATCTTGTAAATGGTGTACCATCATCACATGTTGGGGAAGTTGTAAAACCTCAGCTGGTTGTGGCGAAGTAGACGGATCAAGACAATTATTCGGACATTTCTTCTTTTCGAGCATGCATTGCCAACGATAGTGCTCTTCGGCAAAGCATGCTAGAAATTGGTCGCTTAATTCGCATCCATTTCGACACGACACAAGGCGATATCGGCATTCGTTTGCTTCATGATGATGCCGAGCTGACGCAACGCCACTGGTTTTTTCATTACAGCCGTTCGAAACCCACTTGCACGGTAGCTCTCTCAGCTCACACAATGTTGCTAAGTGAAACTCCATTTCTTCAACTCGCACCATAGCCCCGCACCTGTCCTCAGCCACATCTTTCCTAGTACACGGTATCATTCTTTTGGGGCACTCTCGAATTCGGTGAGTCTTTGCAAAGTTTGCAGTGAAAGTTGCATGGCACCCGAGTTCGCACTCCACCAATCGTAAAGGACATTGGGAGCTTTCATGTTCATTCAGTTCATCAACACGCACTGTGACCCCACACAAGAGGCGGCATTGTACATCTCGTTTTCGACAGTGGTGAGTGATGTGGTGTTCACGGTCTTGAAAGAGCATTTGGTCCTGGCATCCATACTGAAAGTTCGTGCATGCTACTCGCCGCATTGGGCAAAAATGCATATCGTGTTTGCTTCGATCTTCAAAAATCAGCGATGCGCTGCAGTTATCACATTTAATTGTGCGCTTGTTGCAATGGTGGTGCTCGTGGGTTGGCAAAACGTCCTTGGGGGCCACAAAGCTACATCTATCGTGTTGGCAAGTTGTAAGTTTCGTATGGTCGGCGTGGGTCTCAACATACGCTTTGTGCTCTTCAGCCTCTTTGATCGCTGTTTCCACCTGTCGAAACACTCGAATTGCTGGATGCATTTCACTGTCATTCAAAATGGTTTCAGCCCGTGCGTGATTGAGCACAAGTCCCGCTTGTTCCACAGCGTGCTGAGCCAGCATGATTGCATCTTTATGGGCTATATCCTGCCTTCGCATCTTTTTCAAAAACGCTTTATGCCACTCGACCTCAACAGGGTTGACTGCCCTTGGCTTTGAACTCACTTCCTTAGGCTTTCGCTTGGACAGGACTTGGCCGTGTGGGTCCACTTCACTTGAAAACGTTTCAATGGGTTTGCTTGGAAAGCACTGATCGCGAGTGGCAATCAGCAAATGGTGCACAATCTTGGGTTGCGAGTTGCTAATGGCATGAAGTAGAGCAGTCTTGCCATCCCGTGTCTTTTGATTTACATCAACTCCAATCCGAAGCAAGTGCAAAACCACAGCCTCATGTCCGCAGAAGGAGGCCCATGTCATTGCAGTGTGCCGAAGTCTCGTCTCGTGATGAAGGTCAGCACCCTTTGCAAGTAATTCTTGCACTCCAGCAACATATCCAAACGCAGCACACTTCGTTAACGGAGTCCACCCTTCTCGTGTTTCAACGTTAACAAAAAATGCAGTCTGGAATGGAAACGAGGTCGGAGTGTCCTCCATTGTTTGTAGGTCTTGAATCGCTTTGAGAAAATCATCAGATGATAACGTCGCACCCTTCAGAAATGCAATCAGCTCGCCCTCATCGAAGAACTGCGGCGCAATCAACTGCTCAATTCGTCGGATGTAATCTTCATGAAGTTGTAAGAGTTTGGTGCACTCTGCTACCCGCTCTTGGCGGTTGGCTAGGCTTTGATGACGAATGGATTTCTCCTTTTGACGTTTTTCCAACCACTGCAGTGCTTCCGTGTTACCCGTGAGCTTAGCCCAATCGAAGGCGGTACGCCCAGTGCGGTCGGTTTGAAGTAAATTAGGCTCGTGCGCGAGTACATTTTCAACAATGCCATTGTCGAAGACACCGATATACAAGTCTTGCGTAACTTCAACTCTGTCGAGGTCTTCGCTGTTATTGCTTAGTAACACTGGCAAAAGTTTCCTTTTAAGCTTGGGGTTTTGATCGGGGACAGCAACGGCGATAGCTTTCATTAGAGGCGTGTACCCCTTTTGGTTGGGCGTGTCGATTGAAACCCCGCTGATCAGCAAACCACAGAAAATAGTAAGCTCACAACTCTCTAACACACAAGGCGTTCCTCGAATCGTACCATGTCATCAACGTCGTTAAAGCGTCAATATTTTTTGCTGAAACAGCAGCGAGTAGCGCAGTCTCTCCAGTTTTGCTTTCATAGTTAGCCGGTATATCCTCGTTCATGATCATCCACAAAACCTGACGGAAGTCGCGTCTCCTTAAGGCTTCTTCGTATTCATGACACTTCTTCGAGTCTTCTCCTCTCGAAACATTGCTATCCTCAACAGTAGCGTTAACCATTCTTGTCTTTTTCCGTAACTTGACACCTCCACGAGACTGGTACGGACTGGAAGTACCAACGCCTGGATCGACAGCATATTTATTGGCTTTCACGCGATGTTTTTTCGAAACTCGTTCCAGTAGTGGCGCTAAGCTCGACATTGTAAAATTCTGATGCTCCACCGCTCTAATAAACGAGATGATCGCAGGTGTGAGCACTAGCTGCTACCGTTTTTGCCAACTCGTATTTTTAGGCAACCGACGGCACTAAGTTGTCTTGAACTTGTCTTCCAAATTCATTGACACTGGCAGTTCATGCTGTGGCGATCACCCTAATTCAACCTGCAAAGTTTCTCCACCACTTCGAGGTCAGCATTGATCGGGATTAATACGTGGTGCAACATGAGGCGTCGGTCTGGTCTCTCACCAGCTCCGATTGAGTTTCTCCCGAGACGATTTTACCTGGTGGTCGTCCGAGAGCAGACTACGTGCTCGTTTCGTCGTGCCAAGGATAAAAGCTGTGACGAATCTACGCTTTCAGAAAGATTCCTCTTCCCAAGAACTCCAGGGATTCACTTTGTATCACTTCGTGAACAACTTCTGTCTAACCCAACGGGTAGTGAATTCGTGCTTGGAATTCCTCAGACCATTCGCTTCAACTCGTTTTTAACCGGCATCTTGAGCTCACCACCGTCACCCCCAGCAGTTGAAAATGCCACACAACGAGATCATAAAGCGCACTATTTCTTCCTGCGAAGGCGGCATCTTCGAGAGGAAATTCAAACTATTCATCTCATTTGCAGGTGGCGACTTCTGTACCTACAACTTCCACCCCATGAAGCATTGGCGCCATTTGAACACCTACCATACCTTTCCTCGTCTTTCGTGTCGTCGTCTACTTCGTTTGACCCGCCAAACCTATTGGTATCCCTGGCTGGAATAGCAAAAGGACGGGAAAAGCAACTTCTTGACTCCATAGGCACAGCAAGGTCGAGCAGCTCAAATTGGGAAGCGACAGTGGCGAATTGTGAACTGGAACCAAATTTGTGGGCAATCTCTCAGCGCTTCATCGTGTATGACGGTGTTTCTGGCAGGTATGCAGACAATGACAACCGACAAAATGGTACTGAAGTGTGTGAAGAAGAGTTTGCGCTTGAAGGCGCAATAGCAGCATTTAAACGTCGAAAGGTGTCACTTGTCGTCACCCTCAGCAAAACAACTTCAAACTGCGCTTTCGCAGCATGCGGCTTGGAAATTTTAGATATTTCAGCATCGTCAACACCAGCGACATCAATATCACTCGGTGATAAATACACTCCATCAAGTGCCACACTGGTAAATAGGTTTCTGGAAGCTTGCGAAGCCACAGAAGGTCTTATCGCCGTCAATGGGTCAAGTGGATCTGGAAGTGTGTCAGCGGCGACTTGTATCGGCTGCTACTTAATGAAGCACTCAAACTTTACGTCTCAAGAAGCCGTCGGTTGGCTTCAATTTTGCCTTCCGGTAAAAATTCCCACTGGATGGGAGTTCTTTCTTGCGCAAATGCAAGCGCACATGTGGTTGGAAGGGGAGCGATTTCGAAGAGCTAGAGAAGGCGCCATCCTTGACGATATAGCCAACTCGCCCACAATCGACACCACGCACATCAACATCGGGAAGATCAGTCTTGGTCGTGTTTCACTGCTTGGAACAAGAGATCGAGATAGACATCGGGTCGATTCCCAAGCAGCCAGCATTCCCGTCAGCACTTGTCTTTCTAGCCGCTCCCAGGAGACCCAACCATCGCCTACCGCAGCAACCACCACAGCCCAACTCAAACGACGACCATTGACTCAAGGCAGTGCTGGAAGTCGACGATATCACCGCAGTACTGATGGTTCCAGTTTACGTGCAGACTTCGCGCTCATGCATAAGTTCCTGCATCAAACTCCAGCTGCCAGTTCTCGTTCGACAACCGTTTCCACAGCAGCTCACAGTGTTCCATCCCGTCCAAAAGCTTCGCCTCGGTCCCCTGATGCCCCTCCATCAAACTGTACCGAAGCTATTGCATGATCCAGAAGCACAAACACATTAATACCAAACACATCAACTCAGAAAATACCCATTCCGTGTACAGACAGTATCTTGTCACTAACCCCTTCTACTAATTCCCCACTTTCACAACTTTTCAAAGTGATTCAGAGGTTCCTCTGAGAACTTGTCAATCGTCTCTCTTGCAATGACCAATACCTTCTCGTGCACTTGTTCAATGGTCCCCGTAGCGTCCACCACGTGCCACTTGGGGGTCGTCCTCTGCATGATATCGTGGAAGTTCCGGTACACCTTCTCCTGGAACGGAGTGGTCTCGTACCGTTCTTGTCCGAACTCCGCACGGGTCGACGCCTGTTGCACTGGAACGTCCAGGAAAATGACCGCGTCAGGCTTGGGCAGGCCGATCTCGGGCGCCCAGCACCAGTCCAAGGACATGCCGCTCTTGGCAGCGGAGAAGGCCACGCCGCTGAACGAGTAGCGGTCCATGATGATATGCTGTCCATTTGCTAAGAGCGACTCGATCTTAGCAGCAGCTTCCCATCGGTTGGCCGAGAAGAGCAAGTGAATGGCGTGGTCGTCCATACTGTCGGAGCTTGTGAGGTACGCGTGGATACTCTGGCCAATGGCCGTGCTGCGGTCCGGGAAGTGCAGCAAAGTGGACGCGTGCGAGGCGGCGGCCAACGTCTCGTGCAGGAGCTTGGTCTGCGTCGTCTTGCCGCAGCGGTCCACGCCCTCGAAGAGCAGGAAGATGCCGCGTCGAGTCATGCTGGTTGCAGATGTTCCTATGCTTTGGATCGTGAATTTTGGGAACATAAGTGGAGAAATGGACTACGTTTTAGATTTTTTTGAGAAGTTTAAGTGGATAATTTGGGTTTTTGGATAGGAAACTTGGATTTGATGGTGTGTTGTGTACGACAAAGAATGGAGCGTTTCCTGGCTGAAGTATGATGCTGACATCTCTATTTTGGCGCGGGTTCACGACTGTTTCCTCGTCATGGGAAGTCTTGGTGGCGTCAGTTGCTTATCATTGACTTGGTCGTTGCAGAGATTGGCACCAAGTTTGAGGCTCTGCTTGGCAGATATTTTGGACGTAGTAGAGCTGAGAAACGGTATTTTGCTGCTTCGCGTCTTCCGGATGGTACCATCCCGATAAAAGAACCTGGGAATGAACGAGGCATCGAGCAGCATGGTGAAAGTGTCATTCCCAAACTTCCCCACGACCCACCAAGTCACCAACTCCCCACCAAGACCAACACCCAACCATGGCAAAGTTAAACATTATCCTGAGCTTCGCCGCCGCGGCCGCCGTGGCATTCACCACCTTCGACACTGCAAATGCTGACAGCCTTCGCTCGGTGGACGCTAGCTTTGATGCAAGCACCAGTGACAGCACCGAGGGCGAAAGATTCCTCTTTGAATTGGACAGCAGTGAGACCAGCGAAAGCAGTGACAGCACGGATGGCGAACGATTCCTCGCTGAGGTCGAAGGCAGCGAGAGTGCTGAAGCCGATGGTAGCGAAGGCAGCGAGAGCACGCGTTTCCTCGCTGAGGTTGCTGGCAGCGAAAGTGCCGAGGCGGGCGCTAGCGAAAGTGGCGAAGGGGAGCGCTTCCTGCTTGAGGTCGATGGAAGTGCGGGCTCGGAATTCGATGTCGAGTCTAGCGCGAGTTACGACGGTCAGCGTTTCCTACAAGAGGAAAGCGCCGCGGATGAAGGCAGCGAAAGCCTTGCTGGCGAGCGGTTCCTGGAGGAGGTGACGGGTAGTGAGAGCGCTGAAGTCGACACTGACGGCAGCGACAGCTTTTCGGGTCAGCGTTTTCTCCAAGACGTGACCAGTAGCGATAGTGGCGATGCCGACGTCGAGGGCAGCGACAGCGTCGAAGGTGAGCGTTTTCTTGAGGATGTGACCGGCAGCGAGAGTGCGGAGACTGAAGGCAGCGATAGCGTTGCAGGGGAGCGCTTCCTGCAGGAGGTCGAAGGCAGTGCAAGTGCTGAGACCGAAGGCAGCGAGAGTGCGGGCGACGAACGTTTCCTCCAAGAGGTCGAAGGCAGCGAAAGCGCTGAGAGTAGCTCTAGCGCCTAAATGGCGATGGCAAAGGCCAAGAAATGGTTTATAAGCAGCTCAAAGAGACTGCACTAAGTAACAAGACGAAAGTTGCGTCGATGAAGGAGACCGTCGGTCCCCATCCAGCGAGAGCAATGGGGTTTGCAGCACAATCCGTATCACTGCAACCACTTCAACCAAGACCAGATGGCTACATTTACACTTGATCAGTTTTGCCAGCTGGCTAGTATTCATTCACCCCGACACGAGTGCGCGTCAGCCTTGACAGTCCAAGCAGCAGCACAAAGACTTTGTATCAAAGACGTCGTGTCCAGCGCCGCTGCCATACAATACGAGTCGTATAACGACCGCAGCACCAGCACCGAGTGGCTGTGAGATGGGCACCTCGGACCTGCAGAGCGGGATATTTCGATATATAAAATTTATT